>JABCRI010000547.1:0-94705 GCA_015143295.1 Tetracentron sinense
GGTCCTTGGCTGGTGCTGAGACGGTGTGGGGTAAGCAGGATTGGGTAGCTCCTTGGGTACGGGCACATTGGATGAAAAGTCAGGGTCTTTATGTCCAAAGCCGGTACGCTGAATCAGTAATTCTGGGGTCCTGCTTAACTACAAAAGTCTAGCCACGTTCCATACTGGAGCTTCCCCAACTTCCTGGAAGCGATGAGGTGAGGCATTCAGAGTGCACTATGAAGTTGACAAAATCATTTTCCCTGTCCGATCTATCACTAGGATGCGCTGAGAGAGTCCCAAACTGATGAAGGACTGAGAGTGGTACTAGGCTGGTGAGCAAGTTAGATCGGCGAGGATCATGTATCTTCTCCGGGTTATGACAAACTTAGGTAGCTTTTTCAGAAACTAGCCAATCGCATTGCCATATGATCTCCTCTCTGACAGGCTGGAGGAGCTAGTAGGATCTGCATCTGTAGTTGTAATTGACCTTATTTGAGAATCTTCCTGGGTTTTACCAGTATGAGTGTAGGCAGGTGTCCTACTAACATATGTGCATGAGAGGACATGCCATGAAGATGCCCTTTTCTACGGTCTATTGCTTGGTTGAAGACCTGAAACGCTCTGTAAGAATGATTGGGACAACTGTTCCAGAGCTGCGCATGTCTTCGCTAACCCTACCAGTACTGAGTCGATGAGGGTGCGGGGAACTTCGGAGAATACCAACTGAGACATACTATCAGTGCAAAGGCGTTGAGATCGGGAAGTTCAGTGTTACAGTGTCAGGGTTCCACTTGCGCCTGTATTGATCTCAAGATATTTAATGGGTATCGATCATAAGAGTTGTTAGGACCGTGCTGCAAGTAGGAAGGCTTAATATGCAAAAACCTTGAGAGTTCTACCTAGTATGTTGTCTTGTAGCACGGTAACTATGGCTTCGCCGTCCATGGTTTCAGCTCAGAATGCGCGAATTTCCTCCAACGTCGGACATAGTTCGTTTTACAAAAACAAAAGACCATGTACGATGGGTTCCAATATTGAATAGAAGCATTCATGAGGCCACAAGTCTGGTTTAACCATGGAAAGGTTTAAGACGGTCCCCATTTGTGGTACTGAGCCCAAACGAGACGTTGACTGGGAGTGAGGGCCTCAATGCTTTTGGAGGTTGTCGTCATATGCCCCTGAGAGGTTAAAATGCATGGGTGTGGGGAGTGACCACTGACTTAAAAATTCTGAAGGCCCTGCCCATCTACCAGAATAAAGAAAGACTTGGATGTGAGTGGTAATGTGTATGGAAATGAAAGTGCAAAGATGATGATGATTGTATTTTTTATGATTTAATTGGGTGTGACAGAGTATATGTGATCTGATAGGATAGTCGGACGGTGGTCCGGCATTCTGTTACCTGGGTTAGAACGGGGGGGGGACTATCAGGTCAAAGGTTGGGGATAGGTCTTGCGAAGACCTGTCTGTCTGGGGTTTGAAACCCATAGCTCTGTCGGGTGTAGGGTAGGATGTATTTATTAAGAAAACACAAGTTTGCTCATTAGATGCCCCTGGATGGTTGTTTACCCTAGGTAAAGTACCTGTATAGTCAATCATGATGGGGACGGGTATAGGGTTGCAAGTAGGTTAGGGTTTTTAGGGTAATCCTCCAGGGTGAGCCGCTTATAGACTACACTATAGCCTAGTCGTATGTATGAGTGTTGTGTAATGTAAGTGTGTTCCTAGAAGGTTGGGGTCACTTAACACTGTATATATGACTCCCTAGTATAGACATACTGCAAAGGACGATTGGTATAAGTGAGAGCGTTCAGAATCCTTCCCTGAGGTTAATCACCCAACAGGCGTGTTCCATGGACCTCTAAGACTTTTAAGCTCTGACACTGAGGATGATCATCTAACAGTCGTAAGCGTAATAAGCCTAACTACAAGGTTTAATAGGACATTACACAAACTAGTGTATGTATGATTGCATAGTAACACAATACACTCAAAAAGGTAAAAAGAATTAGTATTAGACTAATTACTCAGACATTTGAATAATTTGAGGTTTATTTAGCTTAAACCTAGGTTTCGGGTTGTGCCTTGGAAAATATTACCCCAGCAGAGTTACCAGAGCTGTGAGCATGGATTTTGATACCCATTGGGTTTTAATTAGTTTTTTTAAAGTCTCCACCTATTAATTCAAAAGGGATAAGTCCCCGGGTGTTGGATAAGGTCTTGGTCTGTGGTAGAGTTCTAGGTAAGCGGTTCGATTAAGTTCCGGGGAAGGTGTTAGGCACCCTGGGCCCCCATTTTGTAATGGTAACCTGCTCCCTAAATTGAAGCCAAATTAAAGTCCAAATTATTCAAATGCCTAAATGATTAGGGTATACTAACCCAAGAAAGAAAACCTAACTAGGGTTGAACCCGGGATGGGTTGCCTATGAACTCACAAGGGTGAGATTAGACCGAGTGTAGTTCTAGCACATGGGCCCATGCCAAGGTTAGGGGTGTGTGTGTGCACCAAGGGTGGCTAAGGGACTAGTCCGGTAAATCAGGGTTTGGTTGACCGGGTTGGTCAAGTGCAAGATTTGGGCCCAGTAGGCCAAGAGGTAGTCCGGTAGACTAAGGAACTAGGCCCGGTAGGCCAAGGTTGGTTTTAACCAAGGTTAGGGTTGCTAACCGAGGCTAAGGGTCAAACTAACCATGGTTAGGATTGCTAACCATAGATGAGGTGAAAAGGTTAGGCCCGGTAGGCCAACGGTAAGCCCAGTAGGCTAAGGGTGGGCCCGTAGACCAAGGGATTAGGCCCGGTAGGCCAAAAGAAGATTTAACCAGAGTTATGGTGGCTAATCGGGGTTAAGAGAGAGTTAACCATCGTTAGGGCTACTAACTATGGTAAAAGGTAAAAAGTCTGCATTTTTTGTCTCCTTACATTTTTTGAATGTTTTTGGTATTTTTTTGGATTTTTCTAATGGTTAACTAACTTTAACCATTGTTAAAAGTTAATCGGGGTTGAGTTAACCACAGTTAAGAGGTCTGGTCTGATCAAGGTAGGTCCAAATAGCATGGTAGGGCCTAGAATGGCCTCCTACCTGTTTGGGCCCTATGCAAAGCCCATAAGCAGAATAATGGGAATGGCGGTAAACTATTTACCGTCATTCCAAAGCATACACTGTTTGGAATGGCGGTAGATAGGCTACCGTCATTAACAGTATTCTGTGTTAATGGCTTTGCAGATCTAGTACATGGGTTAGGGGTGAACCCAAGGGGTCACAGACCCATAGGGCTTGAAGAGGGGAGTTCCTTGAACATCCTGGGCCTTTGGTGGGCCCAGGGGAAGGTCTGAAGTGGGCCCAACAAGGGCCTAAAGTCACTGTGAACAAAAACTTAGAATGGTAGTGGAGTATCTACCGCCATTCTGGACAGTTTAGAGTTAGGTCCATTTTAACCAGGGTTAAGTAGTTAGGTTGGGTCTGGAAGGACCAGGGTAGGTAGGCAAAGGTCTAAGGTTCTTAACCATGGCCTTGGAATAGACCAGGGCCCACCCAAATAGGTGCAACAGCTACTGTAAAAGAGAAACCCAGGAATGGCGGTACTGAGATTACTACCATTCCTAGTATTTTCCAGAAACTACGATTTCCCCTTCTAGGCTGAACCAGGCCATATCCAGGGGATCCCTCATGGACTGTGGGTCCCCCAGAATAACTAGGGTGGTTCCATGCATGGTGTGGCTACTGTGGCCAAGATTTTTATCCCTCAAGAGGGTCCCTCATTCCTATGAAGAGGTAGGGGGACCTCTATCCTTGGGTAACCAAAAGCAAAAATGAAATGAAATGGCCTCTGGAGTAGGACCAGGGACCTTACAAAGCTTATACAGAAATAGAAGAGGTAGGAAGAAGCCCTACCTTAAGGGTTTGGTCTTCACGACAGTAGAGAGGTGGCGCACAGCTGAGGGGCACTGGGGGTGGTCTGGTGCAGCTTCTGGGATTGTCTAAGACCTTCTCAAGGTGGGAGTAGGGGCTTGGAAAGGCCGAGGAGTTCTGAACCAGGGCTGACCGAACTTGAATAGGGTTACAACTTGGAGTTTTGGAATAGGATTGAATGCTTGGAGTGGGGGATATTTATAGGGTTAGAGGGGACCTAGGGTAGTTTAGGGATTAAAACAGAGGTGGAGGACCCAAGGCGGGGTGGAGCTAGAGTGGTGCAGGGGGTTGCCAGTAAGTTTGAACTGAAACCCAGTAATGGCATTAGAGTTTCTATTGCCATTCCTGGTTCAGGCAAAAACTAGAATGGTGGTAGAAACTCTACCGCCATTTCGATTTTTTGCTCAAATAGGCCAAAACCCTTTGCAATTGGGCAGAGGCACTGTGCATTTTCACCAATAAGGAAATTGCAACAATAACTTTACCGCCATTCTTGATTTTTTTTAAAAAATGAACAGTGGCCATCACCCCAACGGCTCTAAGGGTATGTGGGCTCCTATTTGGGCCCACAGGGTGGTTCTGGGCTTGGAAATGGGCCTTGGGCCCTTGGGTTTCGATTTATAGTTAACTTAGGGTTCGTCCTAGGGCTAGGGTTTGCTCTAGGGTTAAACTAGGGTTTGTCTTAGGGCTAGGGTTTGCTCTAGGGTTAAACTAGGTTTGTCCTAGGGTTTGTTGGGGATAACCATGGTTAAGATAATTAACCATGGTTAAAGGCAGGGTGTAAAAATTGGGTGCTTACATATGTGTCAGACCAAGTACCAGCACTAACTACCTGATATTCCCAAGTAATGATGTTATTGGGTGGGTGTTTAGTGTACGTCAGCCCAGGTACTGGCACTAACCACCTGTATCCCAAGTAAGAAGAAATGAATCTACTAAGTTAAGTAAGAGAACGAAAGATGGGAAAGGTGAAAGTAAAAGACAATAAGAAAATGGTAAAAGCATATGGTTTCTGAAGAAAATAGAGTATATGTTTTTGAAAAGCATGCACATGAATATTGAATGCTATGATTTCAGTATGTTCAAAATCAAGAATGTTAAGCTTCTGAATTTTGAGATGAATATGAACTGCTTATGAATTCTTATTATTGTTATAACTTCACTGTTTAGTAGTTAGTATACGCTGAGCCTTCTATGCTCAGCTGACCTGTTATTATTGGCAGGTCCTCCTTTTGACAGTTGTGCTCCAGCTCCTTGGGTGGAGGAAGAGTACGTGGAGGAGGGTTTCGAGGAAGAACATTCGGAAGAAGGCAAGGGCCTTGACAAGTGACCATACTTAGATTACCGTTGACTGAGTAGAGGGAGTGACTTGTATATATTTGTTTAGAGTGGGGATGTCTACTTGTTACTTGAAGTTGTCAGACCGGATTACTTGTTAAACTCTCATTTCATCTTGTTTTGGTTTATTTTCTTGGAATATAGTTGAATATTATTAAGAAAAAAATTTAGCTTCCGCTTTTTAGCATTGCTTTAAATGCTCTTGCAGGATGGTTTGAAGTATAAGTCACGAGCCAAGTCCCATAACTTCTAGGGGGGATTTTGGGTCGCAACACCGATTACGTCACTAAGGTCGCCATGTGTCCCTTTTAACATCTTAATTGGGGTTAAGATTCACTCACTCCGTTCACCCATTTCTCTTTGGTTTTAGAAAAAAAATATGAAAAAACATTAACCCTATGAGTTAGTGAATTTTAATCAAGGCTTAGAAAAAATTAATAATTTTTAAAAAAAATCAAGGATAAGTTGGTAAAATTTAGAGGTGGGTGAGTCTTAACCACAATTAGATTACACCCTTGAGGTTGCCATGTGTCTCTTTTGACACCCTTTAACTATGTTTAAGATTCACCCACCCCTAGGATTCATCCACCTATCCTTAGTTTTTAGAAATAAAAAATTTTAATCTTAGGAGTTAGTGAATTTTATCCGTTTAAAAAAATAAATATTTTTTCCTAAAAACCAAGAATAAGTGGGCAAACTCTAGGGGTTCCATGTGTCTCTTTTGACACCACTTAACTGTGGTTAGATTCTCCTACCCCTAGAGTACACCCAGCCCTAGGGTTCACTCACTTATCCTGGATTTTAGAAAATTAATATTAATTTTTTGAAACCCTAGTTAAAATTCATTAAGGTTAATTTTTTTCCTGAAAACCAAGGATAAGTGGGTGAATCTTAACCACTATTAAGGAGTATATAACCGTAGAGAAATTTAAAGTCTACTATAGTACTATAGATGAGTAAGGAGTAGCATAGGAACTAAGCAAACATTCAATGAATTATTTTTCTTCAATACATGATTATTATTATTATTTTAGTTAATTTTATTTTTGTTTCGAACAGTACATAAAACTTTATTACGAACAATTCTTACATTACCAATACCTAACTTACCCCTAAATCAAAAAGATATGAGACACAATAAAACTATTCCTTACACCGAGTCAGTTTCATAACCTCCCTTTTTGGTCTTCCTTGAGAAGAATTAATTGTAGATGTTTTATTCTTCTTCTTATTTCTCCTTGATGTCACTGGTTGAAAATCGTCTTCTTCTTCAAATTCTTCAACAAAAATATCATCATGATCTTGCTCTTGAATTCCAAGTCCATTAGGAAGCTTAACCTCCCCTTGATCTTTAAAAATTTGACTCATAGAGTCAGCTACATGAGCTTCTGCCCCATTTTCCACATCTAATTCTTTGGCCAGTCTAGATTCAGAGATGCAATCTGATTCGCCTTGAATAATCTTCTTAGATTGCGCAAACTCCTTCTGTTTGAATACCCATCTAGGTTTTACTGTTACTAGAGCATTGAGCAAGCTTTGATGTTCAGCTAGAAAAGGATCCACACTCGTCTCTCCTTCAACACCTAAAGTGTCCCCCACTTCGTTATCTTCCTCCTGACTATCCTCTATCACGTCTTGATTTCTTTCAACTTCCATTCCCTCCTTTGAAATGTTTATAACTTGTTGATCGTCATTATTCTCCCCTATCTGCTCTTCTTCTAAAACCACTTGTGTGGTTATGTTTCCTTCTCTAAAATCTTCATTATAGGATGAGGAATTATTTACAGCTTCATCATTATCGGATGTAGAATCACTCACCTCTTCTTCAACGACGTTTTCAAGTCTGATACATCCCTCTTCCTGTACCAGATGGTTACTCTGATTATTGGTTCTCACCTTATTTTGCATGCTTTGCTGCCCAAATGATTTCACTATCCACATAACCGTGGGTTCCATAGAGATACTCTTTGCAGGGATATTTTCTTTGTTGGGGATGATCGCATTACCATTTGTTTTCGGCCCCTCCCTATTGGATCGTTCCCCATTTTCCATGATGACAGGCTTCTTAATTAACTCTCCACCAGATTTCTCCTCCTCCGATCTGGTTTTATTTTGATTAGAAATGGATCTCAATGCAATCTTGCATTTACTTTTGTGGTGACCCAATTTATGGCCGAAAGAGCAAAATACTGATTCTTTTTCATAAATTATTTTTTGCCATCTTCCATGTGACCCAAACCCTAACCAAAATCTTGCTAACTTATCTTTGTTCACGTCTACTTCCACGCAGATTCTTGCTAAGCTAGGTCTGGTCAAGTTCCTTGTGGGAGCATCGACTAGCAACACTTTCCGGATCAAATTTCCGATGGCACTTAAATCTTTTGGATTAAAGAGATTAATTGGGAGTCCAGGGAGGTTGATCCATATCGGAACAATGGATGGCTCTATGCCTGATTGGAAGTAAGGAGACCATTTAAGAAATCTAACAAGTTTTCCTTCGATATAACAGTATTCCTTAATCCATACTGCAAGGTAATCGGATTCGGAGGAGAAACGAATAAGCACATGCCTAGAATCCAGAGTACCTACCGAGAAATCCATCTTTGTATGGAGAGAAGATTGAATGAACTCTTTGATCTTTTTCACCAAAGGCCTCCCATAATCACACTTTCCGATTAGAGAAGTTTTGAAAGGGGTGGCCGAAATATCAAGTTCATCTGGGGAGTAATAAAGCGCTGGTTCACCCTTGAATATGGCTCCTTTTTTCATGTCCGGCAAGTCCCCTATCCTCAAGTCTTCATGACTATCTCCCTGGATGAACGAACCAGTAGCATTGCCAACTACATGAACGTACGAAGTTACCAGATCTGGAGGCCGGGAAGAGGAGCCTCCTCCCATGATGGCAGCGGCTGTCTGGTTTTCCATGAAACCCTAACTATGGTACCCAATGTTGTCCCTATCGAGTGTATAGTTAATTTATCATTCATTTACACACCCAACAATCTTTGTACCCCTCTTTCTCTCCCACTCTCAAATCTGTGAAATAATCACAAAAGGCTATTGATAGGGGCAATTTAAGAATTAAAAAAATTAGTGTACATTTTTAAGGAAGTGTAAAGTCATAAATTGTATTGGCTTAATTATGATGTCAAAATGGTGTCAATGTCAGTCTAGTGTCGCTGTTCCTCTGGTTGATCATGTTTGGTGAAGATGAAGCACCAAAGACTCAAGTGAAATACATTCCGATTGAAGCTTCGCTCACACTCGTAGGATGGTAAGTGACCTAGATTCCTAGTGGTTACCATAGGTAGAATTGATCTAGAAAAATTTATCATATACCCTAGGTGATTAAAAATTGACCCATGTATGGTGCGTTTGGATGGCCTAATTGGTGGATTGGATGAAGCGGCAGAGGGATTGTGCTCAAAATATTCAAAAATAGCATAGGCGTTCAAACTACCAGCTGAGTCGTTCGAATGCCACAGAATGGCCAGCCAGCCATTCGAACGGTTAAGTATAATGCAAATTCTAGTAGCTTTTCTGACACACCGTTCTTGTCCCAATCTGTACCAAACTCTGGCTATTCGAACGCACTTCATGGCCATTTGAATGGGCCTCGTATATTTACTTTCTAAAAGGCATCCGAACTTTGTTTTGGCAATTGTTATTGTCTTGGCTATTTAATTGGTGATCGTTTAGCTCATTCTAAGAAAGTTGTGAGAGAGTTTAGAGACTATACTGAATATCCTAGGGTTCTAAAATCCCCACTTAGTGGATACTCTTAGTTCTCGTCTCTCATTCTCTAGATGATGCAAGATTGAACTTTTACATCTTGTTCATGCATTGGTTGATCTCCTCTGTGATTGAGATCCCACTAGAGTTGTTCTAATCCTTCATATTAGTTTGTAAACTCTGTGTGAGTGTTTGGTTGGCATGGGCCAAAGCCGTCGAGGACGGAGATCAATATTTGGAGATTGTGGTTGGAAACTTCGAGAAGCATTGGCCGGTGAGCAACACCGAAGCTGCTTGTTGCCTAAGGATTAGACCCTAGGTCTTGGATAATTTAAATTTTTCTTCTTAATCCCTTAAACAAAATTTCAATTATACTAATTAAAAGAGAATAAAAATTTAGCAATACTGTACAAACAATAAAAGATAATAAGTAAAGGAGAAGAGTAAGAGAAAGCAAACACAAGATGTTCTTCTCGAGGTTCGGCAATCCCACCTACGGTCCAGCCTCAAGTTTTCCCGTTAGAGGATTCACCACGATTTACTAATTACACAATATTCTTCCGGGTGAAGATTAGACCTTACATGTGCAAGAGAATCCCCTCTCTTGACTTCCACGATCTTCTTCTGCGTGAAGATCCAACCTTACCATGAAGCTCCTCACTTCAAGGACAAGAATCCACCGATTCTTGATTTCAAGCACACTTTGTAGAAATTGATTTTACAATCATAAAATGCTCCTTACACGAGCTGGATGGTCTCTTTAAAGCTCTCTAAAAATCTCCCAAAGATTGGAGTTGAATAGCTCAAGATTGGACTTTTGGGATTTCTAAGGTATACTCAATGGATTTGGAAATCTAATGTAGAACCCTGGATCTCGCTTTCATAGCCTGTGAATAGTGTTGTGAATAGTGTGTGAATAGTGCTTTTGCACTAGGTATGAAAAGATCAAGGTCTTTCATTTGACCTTGGCGTGGGCTTAAATGGGAATGAGGTATCTTATTTAAAATGAGTGTTATGGTATTTGTTTGGTGTACGAAACATATGAATGAGGTATGTGAGCGTTTGGGGCCCAAAACACGAGTATGAAATACTCAGTATCAAAGAAGGTGGATATCTTAACATACCATCAAATTCGTGGAACTCTAGTTTTGTCGTCTCTCATCAGAATTGAGTGATTCTTGAACCATTGGAAAGGTATTGAACCCCTCTTCAAAGTTCATGTTTATCATATTTCCCAATTTTGAGTTGAAGCTAGGTGAAATATGGCTTTTCCGAAAGCAGGTCTACTGTCATTTCAGCAATCACTTTGGACCAGTAGCATTTTGGTCCATTTTGGAATAGGAATACCAAAGAATTAGGACTTGTACAAAACATAAAAGTTGTTCCCTTTTGAATAAGGAGTCCAACGCAAGTTGAATCGTCAAAATCCGATGAGCGAGTCAAATGTTATGGTCAAAATAGCGCAGCAAGAATGGGTGAAGGGATGAACAGTGACGGATCTACCCAGTTTGGGACGGATAGATCCATCAATTCCATGCACTGATGGATCTATCCATCCCCACGACCGATAGATCAGTCAACCAATATTTTGTAAGGGTTTTTTTAGCCAGAGAGGGTCTTTTTGATGTATCTATTGGTGCTCATGACCAATAGATCCATCAGTGCTTGGTTTGCCTTATAACCGACTCCCTGGAGATATTTAGGGGGTGGAATGGTCTTTGGCCTCACCCCTTGGCCTATATAAATCACAATTTCATGGCTAGGGTTACAAGAACCCTAGAGAGGAGATTTTTGAGAGAAAGTTGAGAAGAAAGAGGAAGAAGAGCTTGGGTTCTTCTAGGCTTGTACTAGTGATCGGGTTTTCACTTCAAGCTTTCTTCCTAAGCTTGGATCTTGCTACCAAGGATTATTCTCAAGTGATTAAACCGTAGGGAACCGGTTTTGAAAGGTAGAACAATCAACTAACTACTTTTTTATGATTCATTCATGCTTCGTATTAGTAAACCATGATTTTGGATGCAAATTTATAGAAAGCTAAGCTTCAACTTTGTATGGATATATTATTACCATGATTGAAACGAAATAGTAGGTATTGATGTATGTTTTTAAGAAAACTAAGGCAGATAGTCTTATATGAGTATGCTATTGAAGGAATGAAATGAAATTGAGAATTTTACTATACTTGATGATTTTCTTTGCTTACCCTATTGACCATAAATTATACATATGATTACCACACTTTCATTAGGGTTTTTGTGTTGAGTATAAGTATCAAAAGGATTATTTTACCAAAAAGTAAGTTTAGAATTATGATTTTAAAAAATAGGCTAAGTGACCCCTGCATATGCTATGACAACTCCATGAATGAAATCGCATGATCTATTTCGATTTTTCACTACTCACTATGAATACTCTGATGCTCACACTTACTCTCATGAATATGATTTACATGTTTACATGATGTTCACAAGTCTCGCATGATGTTCATAAGTCTCACATGATATTTACAAGTCTCGTATGAGGTTCATAAGTATTGCATGATATTTACAAGTCTCGCATGATGTTCACAAGTCTCGCATAAGGTTCACAAGTATTGCATGATATTTACAAGTCTCGCATGATGTTCATAAGTCTTGCTTGAGGTTCACAAGTATTGCATGATATTTACAAGTCTCGTATGATGTTCACAAGTCTCGCATTAGGTTCACAAGTATTGCATGATATTTACAAGTCTTCCATGATGTTCACAAGTCTCGCATGATGTTCACAAGTATCTCATGATGTTCACAAGTTCACAAGTCTCACATGATGTTAACAAGTTTCGCATGGTATTCACAAGTCTCGCATGATTCGATGATTTCTCACAAGAAGGTGTTTAAGATAAGTTCATAAGCAAGGTGTTTGAAAAAGGAAGTTTACAAGCTCACAAGTTCACATGTAAGGATAAGGCCAAACTTTGGGTTGTTGTTGTAAGATCGTTTCAAAGCTCATAAGGAATCCCACTATACATGGACTCATAAGCAGTCATGTCTCACAAGCTCACAAGTTCACAAGAAAATTGTGCTCACTCAGATCGCGCATGCTCACAAGGAATCCCAACTATTACAAGAAAATCATGCTGACTCAGATCTCGCATGCTCATAAGGAATCCCAACTATTGCAAGAATTCATAAGTTCTCATAAGATAAAGCTCATAAGGATCTCATAAGTCTAAGGTCTCATAAGTTCTCATAAGATATTTAGAATATGTTTTGTGAAAGTACGAACTCAAGATATGATTTAAAGTATGCTTTTCGAGAATATTCTATTGCTAGAATTCTTTAAACTTTCGCACCCTAATTATGCATATGTTCTTATTAACTGTACTCTGTATAACATGTTGATGTTTTATAACATTGTTAGTTAGTAGTTTGTAGACGCTGAATATTCCATGCTTAGCCGTACATGTTATGTCGGCAGGTTTATTTGGCATTTGCAACCTAGAGCTACAGGTTGAAAGAGAGTAAGTGGAATAGGATCCTGCTTGGGGTCACTATGTGAAGATGAGGGTCTCGACAAGTGACCGGCCCTATCATTACTGCTTTGAGTGATGAGAGGGAGAGACATGTATATTTAGCTAAGTGGGTATGTCCACTTTGAATGGTCATACTTGTATGCACTTGGAATACAATTAAGTTATTAAGAAATTTTCAAGTTCACCTTTTAGCATGCCTTGTATACTCTTGCAGGATGGTATGTATGCCTTATGTGTCATGACAGGATGGTATGACACGGCGGTCATGAGCCAAAAGTCTCCTAACTCTTAGGGGGGATTTTGGGTCGTGATAGAAGTGGTATCAAAGCTTAGGCTCTAAATTCCCTCGAGCGAGGCTTCCTTTGAGTTGAAATTAGAACTCAGATGGAATGCAAGTTTGATACCATGACATGGTGAGTATCAAGCTTAGGCATTAGAACCAGAGGGACTGAAGGGTGTTTTTTGAGTTGAAGTTAGAACTCAAATGAACTTTAAATTTTAGGTTTGATACAACGACATAATGGGTATCAAGAAAAGTATTAGGTCATAGTAGAAAATGGTATTCCAAGTATAGACTACTTAATAGTTTACATCTTGAACCAGTTGATACTTCAACCGACTTAATTCCTAGCTTTGCTAAGTTATCTAGAAATCCCTGTCGTGTGTATACCGTATGTTCTGTGTTGATGAGTGTTATTATATGCTAAGTGTTGTGTGCATACTATACGTTATAAATTATTGGAAACCAGTTCATCAAGCATAGGATTCTCTTTCATTTTACAAGTTTAGTAGATTTAGAGTCATTGCAAAGCTAAGGACTTAGGTTTCAATGTATGTGATATTATATGTAATCTGAGTAATTTCATATGACAAATTATGCATCATTTATCACAAACAAGCATAAGTCACATATCATAGTATGATGATATAGTCTATATGAGTTCATGCATACCCATGACTAGTAGGAATCCTAGAAGAAAAACATAATGATAAATAAATAAATATATATATGATTTTGGACAAGCTCATGGATGCTTCATGCACGGTTCTAGATACTAATGTGCATTAATTCTGCAGCTCGTTCTAGACACAGTGCTCAGTCCAGAAAGTTCTAGATACAGATGCACGTTAATTCTGCAGCACGTTCTAGACCCTATGCTCAGTACAAAGTGATAAATATATTATAAACTCCAAAAGATGGTTTTTGGCTCAACATACAAAAGCATCATACATAGCATTTGCATCACACATAGCATATGCATCACACATAGCATGAGCATCATACATAGCATGTGCATCACACATAGAATGAGCATCATACATAGCATGAGCATCATACATAGCATGCAACTCATACATATCATAATCATCATGAACATCTCATATGCATCATATAGATCCTAAAAGCATCATACATGTCACAAGGATTCAAAGGAAATTGCTTAAACAACCCAAGGGCGTCAACGATTCATTAGTCCTAGTCTTAAGCCGGGTAATGTCTTAAGTTTGTAATAGGTTAATACCTTAACCGAATCGAAGAGCTTAGCATAGAATTTCTCTGGTATGCCTATACTATTAATTGTAGACTCTGATGTATACGATGCGCTATATAAGCACTATATGCTCAATGAACTATTCAACGAGCTTGAATCATATTAGACTCGTGTTGTGTTATTGCTATTAGGACTATCGTCATGAGACTCGGTAATCAAAGAAGTAGATGATTGTTACTACTATATGTGTCATATATTGTGATAAATGATCTTATGTGTGCTTAATGCAAAATGAGAACATAGTTAGGTAATAGTACTTAGGTGCCTTGTTGATAAGCAAGTGCCTAGCCATGTGTTGGTCATCAAGGGATTAGTATGCTCTTTTTAATTAGGGAGTTGTATTCCAAGCATAGACTGATTAGTCAATCTTAGTTAAACAGGTTGATGTTTCAACCGAACCTAGTGTCTTAGCTTTGCTAAGAGCTTTATGTACATATACTTACTAGTATGTGTATAAATGCTCATATGTGTACTATATCCTATTTCAATAAAGTGTGATTTGTTGTCTGTATATAACATGTTATCTATATAATATATTTAATTAATGTATTTTTTTTACGATGGTGAGTAAAAGGCACCTTGCTAATAAGCGAATGCGTAGTTGTATGTTGGTCGACACTGGATTGATAAATCCTTGGTCATGTTTTAGCTTACTAAGTTTGTGGGCTCACTTGTGCAAGGTACGCCCATTTAAGGTTCTCACCTATGAAGGTGTAATGCTAAGTATAAATTATATGTGTTGCTATGCATGGTTTGATGCATTGCTTGAATTGTTGATTGCGGATGATCGAGGATAATAAAGTGTGGGAAAAGTATCCCTGCTTGATTTTGTCTTGTCTGAATTTCATGGAAAAAATTCTTATAAGGGGGGGAGGATGTAGAACCCTTGATCTCGCTTTCATAGCCTGTGAATAGTGTGTGAATAGTGCTTTTGCACTAGGTATGTAAAGATCAAGGTCTTTCATTTGACCTTGGTGTGGGTTTAAATGGGAATGAGGTATCTCATTTAAAATGAGTGTTATGGTATTTGTTTGGTGTATGAAACATATGAATGAGGTATGTGTGTGTTTGGGGCCCAATGTGTGTTTGGGGCCCAAAACACGAGTATGAAATACTCTAAGTATCAAAGAAGGTAGATATCTTAACATACCATCAACTTTGTGGAACTCTAGTTTTGTCGTCTCTCATTAGAATCGAGTGATTCTTGAACCACTGGAAAGGTATTGAACCTCTCTTCAAAGTTAATGTTTATCATATTTCCCGATTTTGAGTCAAAGCTAGGTGAAAAATGGGTTTTCCAAAAGTGGGTCTGCTGTCATTTCAGCAATCACTTTGGACCAGTAGCCTTTAAGGCCATTTTGGAATATGAATACCAAAGAATTAGAATTTGTACAAAACATAAAAGTTGTTTCCCTTTGAATAAAGAGTCCAACGCAAGTTGAATCGTCAAAATCTGATGAGTGAGTCAAACGTTATGGTCAAAATACCGCAGCAAGAATGGGTGAAGGGATGAATAGTGACGGATCTATCCAGTTTGGGACGGATAGATCCATCAATTCCATGCACTGATGGATCTATCCATTCCCACGACCGATAGATCGGTCAACCAATATTTTGTAAGGGTTTTTTGGCCAGAGAGGGTCTTTTGTAAGGGTTTTTTGGCCAGAGAGGGTCTTTTTGATGGATCTATCAATGCTCATGACCAATAGATCCATCAGTGCATAGTTTGCCTTATAACCGAATCCCTTGAGATATTTTTCATGGCTAGGGTTACAAGAACCCTAGAGAGGATATTTTTGAGAGAAAGTTGAGAGAAAAGAGGGAGAAGAGCTTGGGTTCTTCTAGGCTTGTACTAGTGATCAGATTTTCGCTTCAAGCTTTCTTCCTAAGCTTGGATCTTGCTACCAAGGAGTATTCTCAAGTGATTAAACTGTAGGGAACCGGTTTTGAAAGGTAGAACAATCTAGTAACTACTTTGTTATGACTCATTCATGCTTCGTATTAGTAAACCATGAGTTTGGATGCAAATTTGTAGAAAGCCAAGCTTTAAACTTTGTATGTATATACTATTAACATGATTGAAATGAAATAGTAGGTATTGATGTATGGTTTTAAGAAAACTAAGGCATGTAGTCTTATATGAGTATGCTATTGAAGGAATGAAATGAAATTGAGAATTTTACTATACTTGATGATTTTCTTTGCTTACCCTATTGACCATAAATTATGCATATATTTACCACACTTTCATGAGGGTTTTTGTGTTGAGTATAAGTATCAAAAGGATGATTTTACCAAAAAGTAAGTTTAGAATTATGATTTAACAAAATAGGCTAAGTGACCCCTGCATTTGCTATGACAACTTCGTGAATGAAATCCCATGATCTATTTCGATGTTTCACTACTCACTATGAATACTCTGATGCTCACATTTACTCTCATGAATATGATTTCCATGTTTACATGATGTTCACAAGTCTCGCATGATATTTACAAGTCCCGCATGAGGTTCACAAGTATTGCATGATATTTACAAGTCTCGCATGATGTTCACAAGTCTCGCATGAGGTTCACAAGTATTGCATGATATTTACAAGTTTTGCATGATGTTCACAAGTTTAGCATGAGGTTCACAAGTATTGCATGATATTTATAAGTCTCGTATTGCATGATATTTACAAGTCTTGCATGATGTCCACAAGTTCACAAGTCTCGTATGATGTGTACAAGTTTCGCATGGTATTCACAAGTCTCGCATGATTCGATTATTTCTCACAAAAAAGGTGTTTAAGATAAGTTCATAAGCAAGGTGTTTGAAAAAGGAAGTTCACAAGCTCACAAGTTCACAAGTAAGGATAAGGCCAAACTTTGGGTTGGTGTTGTAAGATCGTTTCAAAGCTCACAAGGAATCCCGCTATACATGGACTCATAAGCAATCATGTGTCACAAGCTCACAAGTTCACAAGAAAATCATGCTCACTCAGATCTCGCATGCTCACAAGGAATCCCAACTATTGCAAGAATTCATAAGTTCTCATAAGATAAATCTCATAAGGATCTCATAAGTCTAAGGTCTGATAAGATATTTAGAATATGTTTTGTTGAAGTATGAACACAAGATATGATTTAAAGTATGCTTTTCGAGAATATTCAATTGCTAGATTGCTTTAAACTTCCGCACCCTGATTATGCATATGTTCTGATTAGCTGTACTCTGTATAACATGCTAATGTTTTATAACATTGTTAGTTAGTAGTTTGTAGACACTGTGTATTCCATGCTCAGTCGTTCATGTTATGTCGGCAGGTTTAATTGGCATTTGCAACCTAGAGCTACAAGTTGAAAGAGAGTAAGTGGAAGAGGATCCTGTTGGGGTCACCATGTGAAGATGAGGGTCTCGACAGGCGACCCTATCATTACTGCTTTGAGTGATGAGAGGGACAGACATGTATATTCGGCTAAGTGGGTATGTCCACTTTAATTTATCGTACTTGTATACACTTGGAATACAATTAAGTTATTAAGAAATTTTCAAGTTTACCTTTTAGCATGCCTTGTATGCTCTTGCAGGATGGTATGTACACCTTACGTGTCATGACAGGATGGTATAACACGACGGTCACGAGCCAAAAGTCTCCTAACTCCTAAGGGGATTTTGGGTCGTGACATCTATTCTTGTGAGTGATTGATTGAATGATTTAGAATGATAGGAGAACTTATTTTGTTCATAAATCTTCTCATTTTATAGCCCAAGAATTTTTATGGCCGTTGGTGTTGCATTTAATGCAAAAAGAGCCGTTTAAAACTAGCTGTTATGAGTAAAAACTCTATCCCAGGCCATCTAGTCGACTAGATGGGGTCATCTAGTCGACTAGATGAAGGCAATGACCACAAGAAAAATTCTAGCCTTCATCTAGTCGACTGGATGGCTCATTTAGTCAACTGGATGACTGATTTTCAACCTAAAACCATTTTGATTGACCTTAATGATAAGATTGAATTCCAAAGTCTTCTACCTTATCTTTATCAAGATAATTACCATTCTTTATGATGTCCAAGGGCCTTATAATGATATTCAAATATGGTCTAAGGTACCTATGGACAATCTAGGTTGAGCTTTCAAACAACCAAACTTTGGTAGACATTGCTAGAAAGACCTATTTACCCCCCCCCCCCCCCCCCCTCCCCTCTAGGTCAAAGGAATCATTGAACATAGATATTTCAATTGGTATCAAAGATGGTTCACTCACAAGGTTAAGCCCTTAAGTGTGATCTTGTTCATAAATCCTTGATCAATGACTACTCTAAGAGAGAGTAGTTCTGTCTATCGTCCTCCACTGTTTGATGAGAATAAATATGCATATTAGAAAGCTCGAATGAGAGCCTTTTCAAATCCATAGACAAGCGAATTTGGATGTCTATTTTAAATGGGTGGACTATGCCCACAAATATTCTTGATGACACAACAATCACCAAAGACTCCAAATACTGGACCAGGGATGAGCTTGAGAATAGTGGTTGGAACACCAAGGGTCTCAATGCAATCTTTAGAGCAGTCATAGCCAAGGAATTCTGACGAATTTCTTCTGGTGAATCTACAAAGAAGGCTTGGGACATTCTTGAGATTACCCATGAGGGTACCACTACTATTAAGATCTCAAAGCTTCAAATGCTCACAACCAAATTTGAAGACCTAAAAATGGAAGATAATGCCATGTTTGATGAATTTTATGTTAAACTGAGTGACATTGTTAATTCTAGTTTCAATTTGGGTGAAAAACTTAGTGAGTCTAAAATTGTGAGAAAAATCTTTAGATCTCTAACTGAGAGATTTCAATCTAAGGTCACTGCCATAGAAGAGAGCAAGAATATTGACTCTCTCAAGATTGAGGAATTGGTTGGATCCCTCAAAACCTTTGAACTCAATCTCAGGCCATCCAAGAACTGTAGCCTTAAAATTTGTCAAAGAAACTTTGGATGAAGATGACAGTGACTCTGAGTTGAGAGAGAGGGAATTGACTCTATTTGTTAAGAAATCTCATAAATTCTTGAAAAAAAATATGAGATTTAATCCTAGACAAGGAGGAAAATCTCTTGAAAAGCCAAAGTCAAAACTTTGGAAAAATAAGAAAACATTTAAAGGTGATGACAAGAAATCTCGTGGCATCCAATGCTATGAATGCAAAGGATATGGTCATATATCACTTGAATACCCTAACAATCAGAAAAACAAAGGAAAAGTGATGAATGCCACATAGGATGACAGTGAAGCCGAAAGTGAAAAATCTGATTGTTCTTCTTCAAGTGGAGAATCTACTAATCATATGACCTTTACTTTCTCCTATTCTGAGATTGTTGAAACTCTCCCCATAATTGATGAAAATGAGAAAAGTGACAATGGTCAAGAGACCGAGACTAGTGAAGATATGAGTCACAATGACTCTTAATCTAATGATGATATGGACGCAACTTATGAAAAGCTATATCCTGAGAATCTAAAGCTGAAGAAGGCAAAAATATTCTTGAACCGAAAATTAAAAACAATTCAACTTGAGAGAGATGATTGCAAGCTAAATGCAGAGGGGAAGAGTGCTCCAGTTTCTCAGCTTGAGCAGGAAAAAGCTGACCTTGTGGTCCAAATAGAGTGTCTTGAGGAAGAGAATGTTACATTGACCGAATGGGTTAATGTTTTGGAAAAAGACACTTCTATGAATGGAATTGAAGAGTCAAAGACTCTTGTTCTACAATTAGAAACTGAGAGAGATAACCTTATTGAGAAGGTCAGGTTTCTTGAAATGGAGTTTCTCAATCTCCTCAAAGTTAAGGATGGATTAGCTAAGAAAGTACCTGAATTTGAAAAAGAAGCTAGACTCCTTAGCAACACTAAAATCCTAGATGATTTGGCTAGAATACGGAGTTCAGCTGTGAACATGACTGGCAAAGGACATACAAATAGACCATCGATTCCTAGGAATGTTGGTACTATGGCTAATGCAACATTTGAGCCAATCCATGCTAATCCAAGTCATTATGAACCTTCTACTTCTGGTACTAAGTATAGGATTCCAGAATCTCATATCTAACAAATTAGGAATCTAGCCTACCCTCAACTTAATCAAACTTTTGTTGCTCCAGGATGTGGTAGAATTCTAATTCTAATGAAGCTGTGAGGACACATGTCCATCATTCAGCTAGAGGGTTCCTCCTTCTAGATTAATTCCCACATGTTTCAGTTGTGGAGTGAAGGGTCACACTAAACCTAAATGCACTGCTTTTAGAAGAAACTCCTGAAAGGGTTCATGGAATCAAAATCAAAATCAAGGGAATCTTTAAAGGCAAATTCAAGTCTTAGTTGAAAAGTCTAGAAGTTTGAGTGAAGAAGTGATGAAAATAGCTCGACTCTCTAGTACTAGATATGGTATGGACACTTCTTATACTTATCGTAAAAAAGGTAACAGGATGAACCAAAAAGCTAGGGCTCCCCAAAGTAGAAAGAAAAATGGGAAACCGAAGAAGAAGAAGGTCACTCTCACACCTTCTCATGATAAAGACCAAACTATGTGAGAAAGGATGACCTTAGGGGCTTTACTTCTCGTACCTCCTTGAAAATCCAAAATCCTATCATGTGTGAGGGTGAGTGATTGTGTGTTTCTTGATAGCCTTGGCAGTTCTCCATTCTTATTCTTTCCTAGTGCTATCTATTCGATGTATATTAGCGGATTTATCTTCTTCTTTATGTTTCTCTTGTTTTTGTTGATTAAAAGAAAAACTTCAAAAAGATTTTATGTTTCTTTTCAGATAGACAATTTTTCCTTCAAATATTAAAAAATCCAAAAGCATTGAGAAAAAAAGGGGGCTTGGGCTTACTCTCCTATCATATCATACACGTTTCAATTTCCTTGTATTCATAATTCATGCCAAGGTAAAAATATTGAATATGATTGAGTTCATGAGGATATTATACATACCAAGTCTTTTGGGTAATTGAAAATGGACAAAGCTCCTAAATCATAGTTAGAGTTTTGTTAAACAATGTTGCTAAAGTGTCATGCACATGCACTCTGACTTACCCTAGAAGATGGTCTAAATTCCTAACTAAAGGTAATGATATTATTGATGATGGCTCACTTGGTTGAAAAAATCTGGATTGACTGTATGTTAATATCTCATTTGCTTGTGCTCCTCTATAAAAGAATGAGACAATGGAAAGGGCTACCTTTGGGATAGTGTAAAAGTCACTATTGGATGCAAACAACATGTAGTGGCTACATATACTGACAGTAGTTATCTATCTGGGTTTCTAGTGTGAAAGTCCCTGCTGCTAATAGCTACCCAATCAGTGTGAAAGCCACCATTGTAAGAAAAATTGAATGAGAAAAAGCCAACAAAAGAATTCCATCAATGTGGCTATGTTTGTCAAGAAAAGAAAAGACAAATTGCTTAAAAGATGAATAAGGGTGAAAATTAGCACATGTTCAACAAATACTAAATTCAAGATTTAACAGGTTTGACTTTTGGTGATTGAGACACCTTGAGTCCATGAAATACAATAATGACATAACCTTGACAAAGGGTTAAAACCTCAGAAAGAGTCAAGTCAGAAACCTCACTACACACATTGTGCTTCAAAGTGAAACTTTTCACTAAATGTGTCTTAGTTGTTGAGTTTGTAATTGATCACCCATTGACTAGTGTAGGTGGACATATCCTCATTTAGTCAAAACTTAATGATATTAAATCTTGGGTGAATTACCTTTGGCTTCTTGGAAATTGCTTCATACATATGTGATTGTAAACTGGCTAATGCAAGCATGTTTCAAGGGGAGTTTCTTGTTACAAAACTGGACATATCGTGCATTCTATAATGATTTCTGATATAAAATTGATATCGGGGTTTTTTTTTAACTCAACGGAAGTTTTTATGGTGATGGGATCTAGGGGGAGTGCTTCTAAAAATTGAAAAATCAGATTTTGAGGAGTTCCCTGTGTAGGCGTTCGAACGTGCTCATAGTCATTCTGTGTCGTTCGAATGGCCAACCAAGCGTTCGAACAGACTTCGCATGTTTTGATTTAAAAACCCTCGGTTTGCCCCATTTGGCCCCTACTCGTTCGAATGGACTGAAATCAGAAGCTAGGGCTCTGAAAATTTCACTCCTTCTTGAGGTAATCCATTGATCTAATCTTGAAATTTCCCTTATTTGATTGAAATTTCTCATTCCTCATCATGATTTACATTGTTCCCCTATGGATTCTTGCATTTCTCATGGAAAAAGAATGCCGAAAAATCCAATTCTCCCTCTCCCTCTCCCTCTCCCTCTCCCTCTCCCTCTACTTCCAATTCCTCCGGATCTGAGTCGGAGTATGACAGTTATTCTTATTCTGGACCCCCTCCCACTTGAGGTACTGGGATTTTGATTGAAGAACCCTCGACCTCAATACCTACTAGGGCTAGAACTAGAGTTACTATAGGTAAAGAAAAAGTTGTTGCCCCTAAGCCTAAACCTAAGTCTAAGCCTGCTCCCAAAAAGGCACCAAAAAGCACTAAAGTGAGTCAAGCATTCCCATATTTTGAAGGATGTAGGTTTAGGTCCCCTACTGCGGCTTATCAGTTTTAACATTACCTTGAAAACCGTGCTAGATTCTTGAGCGATCAGTATGCCTTCATGACTTTAGCCATACCAAGCTTCCTCGCATTATCCAAACTAGAGGTTGGTAGGGAGTTCTTGCTTTATCAGGGCAATGTCCTTTGATCTTGGTTCGGGAATTCTACTCGAATATTTATAGAGATGACTTAGTAAACATGAACTTTGATACTAAGGTCTGAGGCATGCTCATGACTATTACTCCAGACTTCATTGCTAGGCTCCTATCCATTCCTCGAGTGCCAGATGCCTATTTCCCTTTCCACTATAGGACCGATCCCCGTGCTCATCACATGGATGAGATTGCTACCTTGATTTGTAGCTCCCAAACTAGTTGGCCTCCTACTCATCTCCAGCAAAGCAGGTTGAATCCTAATGCTCGGATCCTCCATTTGCTAATGTGCTCTAACCTCCATCCTAGAGGCCATAACACTGATATAAGTTTAGATCGTGCCTGATTCCTTCATGTTCTACTCACTGATGAACCTATTTATCTTGCATCTCACATTATTGAGTTCATGATCCATGCATCCCATCTCAGTGCTGGTACTATTGGTCTGCATTTTGGTATTTTGAACAAAGTCATCCTTGCTACCTATGACATCCACCATTCAGCTGATGATGTGGTCGGTACTTCTAAAGGGCCACTTACAATGATGGCCTACACCAGTAGTCTTGCTCATGTTGCTGACCCTGCTGCACCACCTCCTGAGGATAGACCTATCCAACCTCCTCCTACTCCTCCTACTACTAGGGATATCCTGGCTGCTCAGATTGCCCAGCTTGTTGCTAGCCAGATTTTGTTCTTTGATGAGTCTCACTCATCTCAGGCTACTTTTCATCACATGATGGAGACTCAGTTCTCTAGCTTTGCCGCTGAGACCAAAGGTCACTTCCGGTATCTTAGTACTTCAATGACGGACATGAGATCGGACTTTGAGCATCTCAGAGTGGAGTGCTTGCACCGTGCTGATGATGATGGCGATTCGAGCAATGATAGAGATGATGCTGATCAGGCTGCGGATGCCTAAATATTTTTCTTTTATAGAAACGGATGTTCTTTTTGATGTGGATGGATGTATATTTGGCATGGACCATTTTACTACTTTTTGGATCTTATCTATTGTGTCAATGATTGGCTATGGACCACTGTTGTACTTTCCTACTTTCTGTTCATATTACATTTGTTTACCTCTATGGATATGGATTGTTGGAATGTGGTTCACATGTCACTTTTTATGATACTCTCCACCTGGATACTTGGATTGTAATGAATGACTAATACCTTAGTCATATTTTTCTGGATGATGTATCTTGATGATATCTTTGTCCTTATTATATTGACAGTTTGATGTACTCTAGATCTCTTATGCTGAAATTCTGTTATAATTTTTTATGAATTCTGAGCTCTATTTTCGTTTCCCCTCGACTATTGTGCGTTGATGCTATGCTTTGGCATTCGTGCCAAAAGGTGGGAGAAATATTTAAGTACTCCATGGTTTTAGATCTATACATATGATTTCCCCACTTTGTATTTCCCATGCTTCACTTGGTTTTGTGTTTGAGCATGTGCAAGTGTACAGATCAAGTTGACATAAAAGATGCAGAATTGGTTGTGATGATCTTTTTGTCAAAACATATTTCTGAGTCATGTAATTGGTTAGCTCTCTATATTTGGGAGTTTTTATCAAGTCATGTACTTCAGTTTATATTTTGTCATGGAATTGCCAAAGGGGGAGATTGTAAAGTCATAAATTGTATTGGTTTAATTCCGATGTCAAAAATGGTGTCAATGTAAGTATAGTCTCGTTGTTCCTCTGGTTGATCATGTTTGATGAAGATGAAGCTCCAAAGACTCAAGTGAAGTACATTCCAGCTAATGCTTCGCTCACACTCGTAGGATGGTAAGTGACCTAGATTCCTAGTGGTTACCATAGGTGGAATTGACCTAGAAAACTTTATCATATACCTTAGGTGATTAGAAATTAACTCATGTATAATAATAATAGCCTTTGGATGGCCTAATCGATGGATTAGATGAAGTGGCAGAGGGAAAGTGCTCAAAATATTTGAAATTAGCACAGGCTGTTCGAACGATTAGCGGAGCCATTCGAAAACCACAGAACAGCCTGCCAGTCGTTCGAATGGTTAAGTATAATGCAAATTCCAGTAGCTTCTTTGGCACACCGTTATTGTCCCAATCTATACCAATCTTTGACCGTCCGAACGCACCTCATGGCCGTTCAAACGGACCTCGTATATTTACTTTCTAAAAGGCATCTGAACTCTGTTTTGACAATTATTATTGCCTTGGCTATTTAATTAGTGATCTCTTAGCTTATTCTAAGGAAGTTGTGAGAGAGTTTAGAGACTATAATGAAGATCCTAGGGTTCCAAAATCCCCACTTGGTGGATACCATTAGTTCTCCTCTCTCATTATCTAGATGATGCAAGATTGAACTTTTACATCTTGTTCATGCATCGATTGATCTCCTCTGTGATTGAGATCCCACTAGAGTTGTTCTAATCCTTCATATTAGTTTGTAAACTCCATGTGAGTGTTTGGTTGGCGTGGCCAAAGTCTTCGAGGGCGGAGATCGTGGTTGGAAACTTTGAGAAGTGTTACCCGTTAAGGAACCGGAGCTACTGTTGCCGGGATCGAATGAGGAGTTCGTGGACTTCAAGACGAAGAATCTATACCGAGGAACAATGTTTAGTGTCCAGTTGGGTAAGATTCGAGTCTTGTACTTGATAACAATTCTCATAGTGTATTTTGTGCTGGACTAGGTCCCGTGGTTTTTCCCGTAAAGGTTTTCCACGTAAAAATCTCTTGTGTGGTGGATTGTATGTCTTCTGTATTTTCCGCAATTGATTGCTTTGTTTGTCTTAAATCTGATTAACTAATTGGTAAACATTGGTAGGAAGACCTATTCACCCCCTCCCCCCGCGCTTCTAGGTCAAAGGGAATATTTCAGGAAGCATTATCATCATTAATAGAGTAATAGATAGAAGTCAAAGGGAATTTTTAGAATTAATTACAAATATCAATCAATGTTTTGAACAAGGAATCTTCTAATATAATACTAGTGGGCGGCACATGCAATGCACGTGAGAGAGAGGGTATAGGGAGAGAGACTGGGAAGAGGGACCCTAGTGAGGGCATTTAAAAAAATATTGAGGAATAACTTGGGTATATAAACTTAAGGGGCATTTTAGGTATAACAAAGAAAGGGGGAGGGCGAGGCCTTGGCAAGACGTTCTTCTTTCAGAGCGTTTTGCCAAGAGAGCAAGCAGTCCAGTTATGCCACTGAGGTCGCCATGTATCCCTTTTAACACTCCTTAATAGTGGTTAAGATTCACCCACTTGTCCTTGATTTTAGAAAAAAAATATGAAAAAAATTTAATCCTACGAGTTATTGAATTTTAATTAGGGTTTAAAAAGATTAATATTTTTTTCTAAAAACCAAGGATAATTGGGTAAACTGTAGGGGTCAGTCAATCTTAACCACAATTAGAGTCCCGTTACACCCTTGAGGTTATCATGTGTCTCTTTTGACACCACTTAACTAAGGTTAAGATTTACCCACCCTAGGGTTCACCATCTATCCTTGGTTTTTAGAAAAAAAAATTTAACCCTATGAGTTAGTGAATTTTAATCAGGGTTTAAAAAAACAAATATATTTTTTTTTTAAATCAAGAATCAATAGGTGAACCCTAGGGGTTCCATGTGTCTCTTTTGACACCCCTTAACCGTTGTTAAGATTCACCTACCCTAGAGTTCACCCACCCCTGGGGTTCATTCACTTATCCTTAGTTTTTAGAAAAAAAAATATTTTTTAAACCTCGGTTAAAATTCACTAATTCATAGTGTTAATTTTGTTTTTCTTCTAAAAACCAAGGATAAATGGGTGACCCTAGGGGGGTGAATCTTAACCACAATTAAGGAGTGTATAACTGTAAGAATTATGAAGGGGTAATATGGGAATTAGGCAAACATTCAACGAAATTTCATCTTATATACATGATTATGCTAAGGGTAATCTAGGAATTTAGAAAAAAACTAAGGGAGCATTCTGAATAAAAAAACGTAAGTCAAGGGACATTTTTGGAATTAAAACAAATATCAATCCACGTTTTGAACAGAGGAATCCTCTTTATATTAATAGAGATATTAGACAAGAAAAAATTTGTCTTAGAAAATTAGTTGCATTATAATTCAAATGTGATTAAGTTAGTAACATCAAGCACAAAGGGTTTATTGGACAAGGCCTCACTGATTTGAAGCTGGCCCAGCTTGGTCCCTTATGTTATGCTGAGAAACTATTGTGACATTTAGATCATTCGCAACATCAATATCTCTCTCTCCAATATTACTTATTCCTTGATTTTTGAAATGCTTCTTCTCTGTTCATCTTTTCACCTTCAAAGATGACATTTCTCATAACTTCTTCCAATATATGATTAGTCTGTTCGTACATCACCCCTGTCATGACAAGTTTATTTGTTAAATACATCAAATTATTATATCTCATAGTCATTGTATTTTTGGCATTACATTTTATTTCAACACTATGGACATCATGTACGAGCCCATAGTTTGCCTCTTTTGTCCATCTCTTCAAAATGTAACTTGCAGGAAGTTCTAGAACATGCTCTAATTTGAATACAATGAAAATATGTTGACAAATAACTCCTTCAAACTCAAAGTTACAACAACTACACATTGTTAATTGTTCACCTTCGACATATGAAACCACATGCTTCTTCATGTTGGAATCATTTGTGATTTCATAATTTTTGGTTGATCCATCTTGTTCAACCAATTTTATGTAACAACTGATAGTCTCGATTAACTCCTGTTGAAATGTCTTGAACATCTTTTGTGTGAAGACATCAACAAGTTGTTTTTCCATGTCAGTTACCATATTTTTTCCCTTCACACTTAAGTCTCTAGTTTCATCTTCTGCTACTATTTTCATGACTTTAATGAAAACCTTAATACTAGTGATTCCTATAAATATAAAAGCAATGCCAATAAAAAATGAGGAAGAAGTTAGAATTTCAAATTAAATAATGTTCACCTAAAATCAAAATTAAAATTAAATGAAACAAACCTAAAATTAGAATTTTAAATTAATAATGTTCACCTAAGGTTATAATTAAAATTAAATTAGACTACCCTAAAAGTACCCAGAATATGAATTGAAATTAGCTAAAATAACCGAAAATCAAAGAAAAATCTGGGTTTAAATAATCTAAAATGAGATTTTAAATTAAATAAAATCTAACCTAAAATCAGAATTAAATTTAAAATAATCTAAATTTAACCTAAAATCTGAATTTAAATAACCTAAAATGTTTATAAAGGTTAAATAAAATTAAACTGAAATTACATAAAATTAAAATAAAATCTGAATTTAAGTAACGTAAAATAATAACTAAGACTAAATATAAATAATCCTAAAAATCAACTAAAAATATTAATTTAAATAACCTAAAATTAGTATTTAAATTATAAAAAAACCTCAAAATTAACTAACCTAAAATCTAAATTAAGATTAAATAAAACTAACCTAACATAATAAAATATGAATTTGAATAACCTAAAATCAGAATAAAAAATTAATAAATCTTAACTAAGATAAGTAAAATCTGAATTTAAATAACCTAAAATCAGAATTAAAAATTAATAAATCTAATATAAAATCAAAATTAAATAAACAAACCTAAAATCAGAATTTCAAATTCAGTAATGTTCACGTAAAATTAGAATTTAAAGTAAATTCGACTAACCTAAAAATAACTAAAATAAAATTTAAATTAATCAAAATAATCAAAAATCAAAGAAAAATATGAATTTAAATAATTCAATCAGATTTTAAATTAAATAAAAGCTACCCTAAAATCAGAATTAAACTTAAATAAAATAACCTACATTTAAGCTAACCTACAATCTAACCTAAATTATGTTGATTATTAAACTAAAAACATATGAGATTTGTAATTAAGTTACTCTAAATAAACAAAAGAAGAAAAGAAAAAAAAAATGGAACTAACATACCTGTAAATCCCTAAGTAGGTGTTGGCAAATTCCGTGATCATTAGATAGGTCATGTGAGTCGAGTCATGTTCAACTTGTCAGAAGAGAAGAGCTAAAGCATCAAGAAGATTGAAGAAAGTGAAGAAAAAGCTCCTACTCTGGATCTAGAAAGGTAATTGACTTAGAGACCCCTACCTAGGTTGGATTTGACTTAGATAACTCTAAACATACCTAGGAGGATAGTTTTAAACCTAATAAAGTTGTTTGATCTTAGTTGAATCAAATAAACATGAAATGAAGTATGGTTTGAAACAAATTCTGTCTCAACCGATCGCTCGGTGTTGAGACCGATCGATCGGTGGCCTACCGACCGATCGGTGGCTATCGACTGGACAAATAATTTGTATGGGGTATTTTTCCAAAGAGATGATTTTCAACCGCTCAATCGGTTATGAGCACCGATCGATCCGTTTTGGACCGAGCGATCGGTAATGTGCACCGATCGATCGGTCCCCGTAAAAAGAATTTTTATTTTTCTGGATTCTTTTTTTAAACCCTATATAAACAACTTTTTGGAGACCTAATTTGTATCTTTGTTTATTTTTGAAAGAGTAGAGGTCTGAGAAATCTGAGAAACTCCTCTAGGGTTTTTCCTATTGTTCTTATTAGATCTTTGTTGATCCCTCATCTTTCTTTGATCCTAGAGAATGCAAGTAAAGATCTAAACCTTTGATCTTGCATTGTGTGATCTCAGATCTATATGAGATCCCTCTAGGGTTTGAAACTTTCAAATTGATTCACAACCCTACACCTTGTGTGTGTGTCCGGTGTTTGATCCGGAGCCTTCGTGGAAGGAGATCGATCGTGTGTGATCGTGGTTTTGAAGTAGCTTGAGAAGATTTGGTCGGTGTGGAACCGAAGCTGCTACGGCGGAGATCGAACCTGCTGGTTCGTGGAAATCAAGAGTAAGAGTCTATACCTAGGAACGTCGTTTCTGTTTTGGTAAGGTCTTGTCTTGTACTTGAAATCTTTTCATAGTGAAGTTTATTGCTGGACGAGGTCCCGTGGTTTTTTCCCGTTAGGGTTTTCCATGTAAAAATCTTCTGTGTTTGATTTGTGTGGATTGTCTGAGTGAATTGTTCATTGATTTCTAAACATATTAATTGAAAAATTAAAATTGGTTAGAAATTATTAGATAGACCTATTCACCCCCCCTCTAGGTCTTAGAGATCATTGATCTGGATAAATTTCAATTGGTATCAGAGCTTGTTCACTGATAAGGCTAATCCCTTAAGTGTGATCCTGTATTATCCGTGATCATGAGTACTCTAAGAGAAGGTGGATCCGTCTCTCGTCCCCCACTTTTTGATGGGAATAATTATGCATATTGGAAAGCTAGAATGAGAGCCTTTCTCAAATCTATTGACGAGAGAATTTGGATGTCTATACAGAATGGGTGGACTAGCCCATAAATACTGTAGGTGATTTGACTGTCGTCAAATATTATAATGAATGGACCAGAGAAGAGCTTGAGTCAAGTGGATGGAACACTAAAGGTCTCAATGCTATCTTTACTGCAGTCACTGCTGAGGAATTCAGACGAATTTCTTCATGTGAAACAGCAAAGGAGGCTTGGGACATTCTTGAAATTACCCATGAGGGTACTACCACTGTTAAAATCTCAAAACTCCAAATGTTAACCACCAAATTTGAACATTTAAACATGGATGACAATGACACTTTTGATTAATTCTATGCAAAACTTAGTGACATTGTCAACGCTAGTTTCAATTTAGGTGAGAAAATATCTGAGTCCAAAATAGTTAGAAAAGTCCATAGATCTCTCCCTAAGAGATTTCAACCCAAAGTCACTGCAATCGAAGAGAGTAAAAATGTTGACTCTCTGAAGATTGAGGAATTGGTTGGTTCACTCCAAACCTATGAACTCAATCTCCGTCCATCCAAGAAGAACAAATCTTTAGCCTTGAAATCCATCAAGGAATCTTTGGATGAGGATGACAGTGATGGAGATATGAATGAGGAAGAAATGGCTCTCTTCGTTAAAAAATTTCGAAAATTTTTTAGAACGAAAAAGAGGTTCAATCCTAAACAGGGAGGAAAATCTTTTGAGAAGTCAAAGTCTAAGCCTTGGGAAAACAAGAAAAATTCCAAGAGTGGCGACAAGAAATCCCAAGGTGTTCAATGTTATGAATGCCATGGCTTCGGTCATATTTCACCTAACTGCCCTAACAAGAAGAAGAGTAAGGGCAAAGTGATGAATGCCTGTTGGGATGACAGTGATTCCGAGAATGAAGAATCGGACAGTTCCTCTTCAAGTGAAGATACGGGAAATCATACGGCTTTCACTATTTCCCTTTCTGGGATTCTTGAGACTACCTCTGCGATTGATGAAAAAGATAGAAGTGATGAGAGTGTTCATACTGAGTCTAGTGATGACATACAGAAGAGTCAAACTGACTCTGAAAGTGATGAAGATTTGAAAACACTTATGATAAGTTGTATGCTGAAAGTTTGAAGCTGACTAAAACAAAAATCTCCTTGAGCAAAAAACTCAAAATCATTCAAAATGAAAGAGATACTTGTAAACTAGTAGCAGAAGAGAAGAGTGCTCTAGTTAGTCAGTTGGAAAATGAAAAAGAAACATTTGTTATGAAAGTTCAATGTCTTTTGGAAGAGAATGTCTCATTGACTAATGTGATCAGAAAATTAGAAGTTGAAAGAGACACTTCCATGAAAGAAATTGAAGAGTTAAGAACTCTGTAAATGGAGCTAGAAACTTTTAAAGACTCTCTTGTTGATAAGGTGAAATTTCTTGAAAAAGAACATCAAATTACCCTTAAAGACAAGACTGACTTGATTCAGAAGGTCTATACTCTTGAAAAAGAAGTAAGAATGTTTGGAAACACTAGCTGCCTAGATGAATTAGTTAGAAAGTATGGGTCAAATTCGAGTAGATCTGGGATAGGACATGCTGACACACCAGCTGGTCCTTTAGCTGTTGGTACAATGGCTAGTGCAGTGTTTGAGCCAATACATTCTGATCCTAAAGTGAATCTACCTTCTACATCAAGTACTAAGGCTTATACAAATTTTGTAAAGCCTAGAAATACAGCTCCTAGAGTGAATGCTATGAGGAATCAAATTCCTTTTAGAAGAAATCCTCCTCCTCTCCCAAGATTCATACCCACATGTCACTTTTGTGGTGTGAGAGGTCACATTCGACCAAATTGTAATGCTTTTAGGAGAGCTCTTCAAAATGGTTCATGGAACCAAAATCAAAGTCAAGGGACTCTTCAAAGGCAGATTCAGGTTCTGGCTGAAAAGTCTAGAATATTGAGCGAAGATGTTAATAGAATTGCTCAAATCTCTATGACAAAAACTGGTCAATTTATTCCAAATGATTATTCAAGAGGAAAGAATTTGACTAATCAAAAAGCTAGAACTGAACAAAACAGGAAAAGGTCAAGGAGGACAAAAAGGAAAAAGGTTTCTAATACACAGTTTAATGATCAAAGATCTAAACAAGGTTTAAAGACTGTGTATGTAAGAAAGGATGACCTGAAGTGCTTCGTCATTCACACTGCCTTGAAAGCCCAAAACATAGAAATGTGGTACTTCGACAGTGGGTGTTCTCGGCATATGACAGGTAACAAGTCCTTATTTACTCAATTTGAGGACTGTCCAGATGGGACTGTTACTTTTGGTGATGGAAGCAAGTCTTTAGTAAAGGGGAATGGTATCATCGATTCACTAGGCATACCAAAATTGAAAGATGCCTTGTTTGTTGAAGGACTGAAAGCTAATTTAATTAGCATAAGTCAACTATGTGATGATAACCATGCTGTGCACTTTACCCAAAATAAATGCTTAGTCATTAATGGTAAAGGTAAGTGTGTTCTAGAAGGGTTGAGAACCACTGAAAATTGCTATGGCTTAATTCCCAGTCCTAATCCCTCAAATGTCTGTTATAAGACTAAAATTGAGGAGGTTGATTTGTGGCACCGAAGACTAGGTCACATGAACTTCAAAGACCTATGTAAAATCTCTAAGCAAGAACTTGTAAGAGGTGTTCCCAAACTAGGAAAGCCTTCTACTGCTGTGTGTGGGCCATGCCAAATTGGTAAACAAATTAGAACCCCACATAAGAAGACTTCAAGTATTGCTACTTCATATCCACTGGAATTAATTCATATGGATCTAATGGGTCCTACAAGAACTGAAAGCCTAGGTGGAAAGCGATACATCCTAGTCATGGTTGATGATTTCTCAAGAATGTCATGGGTGGCATTTATAAGAGAGAAATCCGATGATTTTGACAATTTCAAAAGTATTTGCTTGAAAATTCAAAATGAGAAAAGAGGCCCAATCACTCGAATTCGAAGTGATCATGGAAAGGAGTTTGAAAACTCTAAGTACAACGACTTTTGTGATGAGTCGGGTATCAAACATGAATTTTCTGCACCTATTACACCTCAGTAGAATGGTGTAGTAAAGAGGAAGAACAGGGTTCTTCAAGAGATGGCTAAAGTTATGCTTCATAGCAATAATCTAGCTTCTCATTTCTGGGCTGAGGCAGTTAACACTGCTTGCTATATAGTTAATAGAGTTTTTGTAAGACCTGGAACAAGGAAAACCCCATATGAGTTGTGGAATAACAAGAAACCCAGTGTCAAGTACTTTCGAGAATTCGGAAGTAAATGCTATAACCTTAAGGATAGAGAGCAACTGGGCAAATTTGAATCCCGGAGTGATGAAGGGATATTTCTTGGATATTCCACCAACAGTAGAGCTTATCGAGTGTATAACTTGAGAACCTCTACGATTATGGAGTCCATAAATGTAGTTGTGGATGACTCCGGTGTTGAAAATGTGCAACTTGAGGATGATGAAAGTGCTGAAAATGAAAATGTTGAAACTGTTTCAACTCCACCTATAAATAAGCAATCATCTCCATCAAAACCTACACATTCTAGGGTCATGAGTCCTCACACCCCCACTGATATAATTGGTGATCTTGAAAGTGGAGTGAGAACGAGGAAACAAATTGAAAATGAAGTTAGCTACATTTGCTATACTTCATCTTTTGAACCCAAGAATGTAGCTCAAGCTCTTGCAGATGATAATTGGATAAATGCAATGCAAGAAGAGTTACTTCAGTTTACTAGGAATGATGTTTGGTATTTAGTACCTAGACCTAACAATACAAATGTGATAGGTACCAAATGGATTTTCAAGAACAAATCTGATGAAAAAGGTACTATCATAAGAAATAAGGCTAGGTTAGTTGCACAAGGATACACCCAAATTGAAGGTATTGACTTCGATGAAACCTTTGCTCCTGTAGCCAGGTTAGAATCAATAAGAATTCTTCTAGCTGTGGCTTGCCATATGAAATTCAAACTTTTTCAAATGGATGTTAAGAGTGCCTTTCTGAATGGCATTCTACAGGAGGAAGTCTATGTGGAACAACCAAAAGGGTTTGAAGATCCACATCACCTTGATCAAGTCTATCGGCTAAAAAGGGCCCTCTATGGTTTAAAGCAAGCTCCAAGAGCTTGGTATGAGAGGCTGACTACTTATCTCTTGGAAAACGGATTTTCGAGAGGGGGAGTAGACAGAACCCTTTTCATAAAGAATATGAAAGGTGATATTGTCATCGCCCAGATATATGTTGATGACATAGTGTTTGGTTCCACATTAGACTTACATGCTCTTTCATTTGCTGAACAAATGAAAAATGAATTTGAAATGAGCATGGTTGGTGAGCTAAGTTTCTTCCTTGGTCTTCGGATCAAGCAATTGGATTCTGGGATCTCAGTATCTCAAATCAAATATGCTAAAAATCTAGTGAAGAAATTTGGCATGAGCTCTGCTAAGCATGTAAGGACTCCTATGAGTTCTACTACAAAACTTAGTAAAGATGCTACAGGCAAAGATGTTGATCAAACTTCTTATAGAAGCATGATTGGTAGTTTACTCTACCTAACTGCTACTAGACCTGACATAGCCTTTAGTGTTGGTGCATGTGCCCGCTATCAAACGAGCCCAAAAGAGTCTCACTTGCTTGCAGTTAAGTGTATCATTCGATATGTGAGTGGAACTCTATCATTTGGCCTCTTGTATTCTTTTGATACAAATGCCACGATAGTTGGATATTCCGATGCCGATTGGGCCGGAAATGCTGATGATAGGAAGAGCACCTCTGGAGGATGTTTCTATATTGGAAACTGCTTAGTTGCTTGGCTTAGCAAAAAGCAGAATTCAATTTCATTGTCCACTGCAGAAGCTGAGTACATAGCAGCTGGCAGTTGTTGCACTCAACTTCTGTGGATGAAGCAGATGTTGAAAGATTACAGGATTGAACAAAGCACTATGACTGTGTATTGTGATAATTCAAGTGCTATCAATATTTCCAAAAATCTCGTTCAACATTCTCGCACAAAACACATAGACATTAGACATCACTTCATCCGTGATCTTGTTGAGCAAAAGATTGTGTCTATAGAGTATGTCCAAACAGAGAATCAATTTGCGGACATTCTTACAAAACCCTTAGATTCTCTTAGGTTTGAACTCCTTAGGAAATCCATAGGTTTGTGCGGAGTTGATTAAATATGTACTTGTTTCATAGCCTATGTGTTCTTCATGTTCTATTTATGTCATAGAGCTATTTTTTTGTTATTTTCTTTAATTAATAAAAATCCCAAAAAACATTCAAAAAATTGAAAAATATTGCAAAAAAAAAAATGTGTTTGTATGACCTTCTTTCCAATCATTTTGTTTAAAGTTATTTCCTTGAAATCATATTTGAACATATAATGCAAGGATAAATATTTCATAGGATTGGATAAATTAGGATAGGTCAACTGTTGGTTTGATCTTGTGATTGAATTTGGTCATGCTAACTAATCTCAGTTAGAGTTGAGTAAACAAAGATGTTATATGTTGCACATGCACTCTGACTGATTCTTTAGATGGTAGTAGTTCCTATTTAAAGGTTCTGATATTATACCATATGGTTCCCTAGATTAATCAAATCTAGTATAACCAATGTAATAAAAAATTTTCATAAGGTGAGCCCCCTAGTTATAAAAATTATTGACATGGAGAGGACTACCTGTGAGTTTGTGTGATAGCTACTAGTGAATGCAAATAGTGAGTAATGGCTACCTAGACAAACAGTAGGTATCTATATGGATTGCTAGTGTGAAAGCCCCCACTGTCATTAGAAAGAGCTACCTTCTCACTTGTGTGAAAGTCACCAATGTGCTAAAAAACTATATATGTGTACTCCAAAAAGAATTTTCACAATGAGTACAATTTGACTGAAAAAGAAATGAAATAAATTTTGTTAGTCAAATTTGGGGTAAAAATTGCTCATCATATAAGTATGGATGTTTATTGGTTTTAAAACTAGTTTTTGAAAATTTTAGAGTCCCATTTGAGCTATAATGTCAAAATCTAGCTTAAGGAAGGAAACCAATTCAAAGTGTCAGGTAATGAATTTTGATTTCACACTAACATTACTTCTAATTGTTTCTTGACTCTGATTGTGAATTTGATGCAAATACCAAAATTAATCACCTTTGAAAATCAATTATTGTTTACATAATCCTTATTTATGACTATACTTGATATATAAATTATTGGGTGATTATTCTTTATGATTTTAATGAAATCAATTATTGCAAATTTTTTGGTGAATTGGTTATTTTGAGTTGAAAATGAGTTTTTATTGTACCATTGGTTGAGGGGGAGAAATGGTTGTAAATGTAAAATTTTTGAAAATTTTTCAGACCACCGATCGCTCGGTGTTAAAGACCGATCGATCGGTCTTTCGTGAATAGAGTTATAAAACCCTCATTTCTATTTTTTTGTTCACTTCTTCTCCGAACTCCGGAGCGATCTCTCGGTTACCTCTCCTCCAAATCCTTCCTACGGTCATTCCATTCAACTCTAAGGGTTTCCCAAGCATCAAAAAGGTAAGCCTTGTACGTTTTCTTGCGTATAGGTTGAATTTCTCATCTAGGGCATCGTCTGTTCATCCATGGCTTTCATTTTGTCCTTAATCCTTCTAGCCTATCTCATGTCTAGTGTTCCCAAACGCCAAAAGTTGGTCCTCAACAACCAAGAGGACCCTCCTGAAGATGAGCAAATCCAAGAGCCCTTTTCCTTCACTCCTATAGGACATAGGATTTCAATAGGGGATCGACCAATTCGTAGAATGGTGGATTCTACTACTGAAAATCGCCAAAAGGCTTTGGCAGATAAAACCCGGAAACAAAAGGGTAAAGCTAGTTCATCTTCAACTGGTCTACTGGGTCCTTTCATTAGCCCTAATGCTGCTCAACTTTATAGTGAGTATTTTAGTAAAAAGGGTATAATGGTTGAAAGGAGCATTAGAATTTCAGATTTTGGTGATTACTACCTTTCTAAAATCATTATTGATCGTCACTGGGAAGGTCTTCTCAATTTATCCGGTCCTACTCCTATTCAGTTAGTCCAGGAATTTTACTCAAATTTCTTTGAAATAAATTTCAAAACCTGGTCTTTTAAATCTCGATCTTTAGAACAATCAGTTTTGATAAATCCAAATGTCATTGCAAAATTTCTTGGTTGTCATCGAGTTCCAGATGCCTATTATCCTTATAAATACAAGAAAGATGAGGATAAAAAATCTATGAACAATGTAGTCACATTTCTTTGTGGTGCTCCTACATTTTGGGTTGGTTCCTTAATCGAAGTCACAAAACTCACTAGGGATGCCAGACTTGTAAACCTAGTAATGAGTGCAAATATCCACCCAAAGGTTCATACTGTAGACCTTAGGGAAGATAGAGCTCGATTTTTATTCAGTCTCCTTCGTGGACATGATATTGACCTTGCAGCCCACATAATTGATTTGATGATTCAAGCCCATCAAACTCAAACTGTGGTTGGAGCTCTTCCCTTTGGATCCCTGATTACTAAACTCCTTGGTTCTCAAGGAATTATTGCTCCTCCTGGAGTTCCTACCCATACTCCGAAAGGTCCAATCAACAAAAAGACCATCGCTCAGAGTTTCTCTCATGCTTCAGTTCGAGATATTGAGGAAGAAGCTGATTTTGGTACAGGATCCTCTCATGCACCTCCGGCCACGATTGATGATTTAGCCAGAATGATGAGAGAGATGCAGATGGATCTCTCAACGCATATTTCATCTCACCAGGAGTTCACCACAGAGATCCGTGGCAGACTTGGATCACTGGATGCAGCAGTGCTGGCCGTACAGAGAGATGTTCGTGACTTTCGAACTTATTATGAGTCCCAGCTCACTTCTGATGATGAGCAGGAGTGATAGTTAGATTGATGTACTATGATAGAAACTCCTTCTGGTTCATGTGTATATTTTGGAGTTTATCTTAGTCCTAGTATTAGTTTGACATTTAGATGTATTTTGTCTTGGTTGTACTTAGTACAAACCTTTTGGATGTTATTGACTTGGTCATAGATGTATGCATTTGGATGGTTTATACTCATTCTCTTATATCTCATCTCATTTGTGTTTATGCGTTAATTTTATTGTTAATAGTCCGCCTTTGGCATTTCGAGCCAAAAAGGGGGAGAGTGCATGATAACACATGGATATGAATATGTGGATGATGATTTTGTGGATGATGTTATGGAAACATGATTAACCTGTTATGGATATAGTATTGTGGAATTGTGGATGTTATACATGTTTTATTTCTTCCCATATTTTATTTCTCGTGCTTCACAGGTCTTTGATTTAGCATGTGCAGGCAAACAGGTTCTAAGTTTGGTGAATCATGACAAGTTAAAATGTCAAATGTCATGTAATTATTTTTGAGTCATGTAAAGGTCAATTTTCCATTTTTGAATCATTTGAAAAAATTTGAACCTAGTAAATGAGTTAGTCTTGTTTTGTCCCGGAATTGCCAAAGGGGGAGATTGTAAATCCCTAAGTAGGTGTTGGCAAATTCCGTGATCATTAGATAGGTCATGTGAGTCGAGTCGTGTTCAACTTGTCAGAAGAGAAGAGCTAAAGCATCAAGAAGATTGAAGAAAGTGAAGAAAAAGCTCCTACTCTGGATCTAGAAAGGTAATTGACTTAGAGACCCCTACCTAGGTTGGATTTGACTTAGATAACTCTAAACATACCTAGGAGGATAGTTTTAAACCTAATAAAGTTGTTTGATCTTAGTTGAATCAAATAAACATGAAATGAAGTATGGTTTGAAACAAATTCTGTCTCAACCGATCGCTCGGTGTTGAGACCGATCGATCGGTGGCCTACCGACCGATCGGTGGCTATCGACTGGACAAATAATTTGTATGGGGTATTTTTCCAAAGAGATGATTTTCAACCGCTCGATCGGTTATGAGCACCGATCGATCCGTTTTGGACCGAGCGATCGGTAATGTGCACCGATCGATCGGTCCCCGTAAAAAGAATTTTTATTTTTCTGGATTCTTTTTTTAAACCCTATATAAACAACTTTTTGGAGACCTAATTCATATCTTTGTTTATTTTTGAAAGAGTAGAGGTCTGAGAAACTCCTCTAGGGTTTTTCCTATTGTTCTTATTAGATCTTTGTTGATCCCTCCTCTTTCTTTGATCCTAGAGAATGCAAGTAAAGATCTAAACCTTTGATCTTGCATTGTGTGATCTCAGATCTATATGAGATCCCTCTAGGGTTTGAAACTTCCAAATTGATTCACAACCCTACACCTTGTGTGTGTGTCCGGTGTTTGATCCGGAGCCTTCGTGGAAGGAGATCGATCGTGTGTGATCGTGGTTTTGAAGTAGCTTGAGAAGATTTGGTCTGTGTGGAACCGAAGCTGCTACGGAGGAGATCGAACTTGCTGGTTCGTGGAAATCAAGAGTAAGAGTCTATACCTAGGAACGTCGTTTCTGTTTTGGTAAGGTCTTGTCTTGTACTTGAAATCTTTTCATAGTGAAGTTTATTGCTGGATGAGGTCCCGTGGTTTTTTCCCGTTAGGGTTTTCCACATAAAAATCTTCTGTGTTTGATTTGTGTGGATTGTCTGAGTGAATTGTTCATTGATTTCTAAACATATTAATTGAAAAATTAAAATTGGTTAGAAATTATTAGATAGACATTCACCCCCCCTCTAGGTCTTAGAGATCATTGATCTGGATAAATTTCAATACCTATTACAACCATGGAGGAGAGAAGGGCTGTTGGCTTGCTATTTGCGGAGAATAACACAGGTTCCTGTTGCAGCCATGGAGGAGAGGAGGGGCTTGCTTATGTCTAGCACGGGTTGTGACTCAAGAGAGAGAGAAAACGAGAGGAGAGGGAGTGGGGGAGGGAATAAAAAGAGAGAGAGTGGGGACAGAGAATGAGTTGTAGGAGAGAACTAGTGACTAAGGAGAGAGAATGAGTTGAGAAATTGATTAGGAAAGATAAAAGAACAAGTAAAAGGGACTCTCCTATTAATGGGGGAGTGGTCATGATCATGAATTGATGGGTGCTTTTCTACTTTAAAAAAGCTATTTTTCTTTCTATCGTCATATTTGAAGCACATAACAATCGTGTGGTTAGAAATTTGTAGCTTACTAGAGTCTCGAGTAAGCTATGCTAATAGGAACCTTACTATATATATATATATATATACTTGCTCAAGTTAGTAAACAAATCTCAAGTATGTTGATGGTAAATGGTTACATGTAAATATCTTATTTAAATTTATTATAATGTTAAATGGTAAATGGTTATATATATACATATATATATATATATATATATATATATATATATATATTAGCGAACCAAACTAAAGAACCTAAGCAAACTGAGAAACGAATCGTCTCATCTTACTATTAGCGAACTGGGTTAACTCTAGACTAGTGGCGAACAGCGAACCCGAATTCAAACCGACGAACTATGTAACATTGGTCTCTATCTCTCTATATATATAAGCGAACCTAACTAAGGAACCTAAGATTACCGAGAAACGAATTCTCTCATCTTACCACTAGCGAACCAGGTTAACTCTAGACTAGTGGTGAACAGCGAACCCAAATTCGAACTGACGAACTATGTAACATTGGTCTATACTCTATAGACTATAGGTAAAAGTTTATTATTATCTCACCTATGACTTAGAAGTTATCTTTGCGGGGTTTCAATTAAGAGATTAATTGTATTCTATACTTTGCCTTGGAAGACATTGTGTTTCACTATATCTTTCAAAGACTAGTGGTGAGTGGTACTAGACATCTATGCCGATGATGGAGTACTACTAAACAATATTTGTGCCGTTGATGGACCTTTTATCAGGTAACTTGGACGAACGATCATGTACAACATCTTCTCTAGACTGTAAAGGTTAGAGCATTCTTAGCAGCCTCACCAAATTTTACTCACCAAAATAGCCAAAACTCACTTTTTTCTATTTTGGCTATCCACTTTTTAAAAACACTCCCAGCATCCTCACCAATTTAACAAAAAAAGAAGGGAGAGAGAAACATTATTTTATTATTTGTGTGGGAAAACAAAAAAGGAAGGGAGAGAGAGAGAAACATTATTTTATTTATTTTTGTGGGACCACAATAAAGGAAGGGAGAGAAACATTATTTTATTATTCATGTGGGACCACAAAAAGGAAGGGAGAGATGAAGATTTGGTTTGCTGAGTGTACAGTACTCACCAAACTTGGTGAGTACTGTATGTGATGCACTGAACCCGAGCCTAAAGAATTCCGTTCAAGACGCGTGCCCGTTCGTCATTACCACGCAAGCGGAAGACTTTACCAGCGAAAATGCGGGAATTTTAAAACTTTTTTTCAAGAGCTTACATAAGCAATAACAACTAGTCATCACAATAACCCATCATAAGCAAATGCATTACCTCACTTGCTACGATAGCCTTTACTTTTGGCGCCACTAATACGCCAGTATACTTTCCAGAATCTATCACGTGTAGCTCCTTGTCAATTGACAATCACTTCAGAATCTGAAGACATAAAATGAGAGGAGTGAGCTATAGAGCCTAGTTAAATCCACAATTCGTCCAGACTATTTTCCACATATTAATAATCATTAATAATGATATAGTATTTCAGTTCAATTCTCATATTATTCATAATATATAATATCTTAATTCGTGACCTAAGGTCACTCAAGGCTATTTCACCCTATCCGAGATTTCCAACCTCTAAATATTTTCCATCATCAAGTTCATCCAATCATTGTCCACAACACTAGGTTACTGTTTTAGATAATCAATCACGCTCTATCTTTGAGTCCACAAACTCGATTAACTGGGACTTCGCCCGTGAATAATCTCTATCATTGAGTCCACAGACTCCATTGTCAACCAATCAGGACTTCTCCAATTATAACCAATACTTGGGTATACCGACCCAATTAACCCTTTATTTTCCATTACCCAGGCCTTCACCCGATAACTGCCAGGAACAATACCTCTGACATATCATACACTGCCAGGAACAACACCTCTGACATATCACACTCTGCTAGGAACCACACCTCTGACATTTCACATTATATTTTTCCTCTATGGAAACACCGACACACACAACTACATTTGTCAGGAAACACATCTGATCATCAGGATACACATCTGATTGCCAGGGTACACATCTGATCGCCAAGATACCCATTTGATAGCCAGGAAACCCATCCAAGTTGCCAGGAAAATGAAACTCATCTGACAAGCCAGAGACGCACCACTGACTAACAGGAACTCTTGACCAACAGAAAACACCTGACCACCAGGAAACACCTGCCTATTAGGAACACATCTAACATATCACTCTGCCAGACATAACACTTCTGACATAATACCCTTGTCAGGTAACACATTTGATAACCAGGATACACATCTGATCGTCAAGATATCTATCTGATAGCCAGGAAACCTATCCAACCTGCCAGGAAAATTAAACTCATCTAACAAGCCAGGGACACACCTCTGATTAACAGGAAACACTTGACCATCAAAAGACACATGTCTACCAGGGAACATCTGACATATCACTCTGTCAAGCAAAACACCTCTGACATGACACTCTTATCAAGCAACACATCTGATAACCAAGATACACATCTGATTGTCAAGATACCCATCTGATAGCAAGGAAACCTATCCATCCTGTCAGGAAAATAAAGCTCATCTGACAAGCCAGGGACGCACCTCTTACTAACAGGAAACACCTAACTACCAAGAACACATCTGACAATAACCCTGCTAGACAAAACACCTCTGACAGTCTAACCCTATCAGACAAAACACCTCTGACATTAAATCATGTCATCAAATCTTGTCAGGCACAACACCTCTGACATCAAATCATGTTATCAAATCTTGTCAGGCACAACACCTCTAACATCAAATCATGTTATCAAATCTTGTCAGGCACAACATCTCTGACATCGAATCATGTTATCAAATCTTGTTAGACACAACACCTCTAACAGCTCAACACTTAATCCAACCTCTGTTGGGATGAACCTGCCCCTGCAAAACATCATCCCTCAAGGCAACCACCATAGGTCATCACAACCTTTGTTGAGCGCATGCCTGCAGACACATGCCAAGGCCCCCTCAAGGTGGCCTCAATGAGGTCGTAAACTCAATACATTACTAGGTCTATAGGCTCCAATCCAAACTTGGGTCCATAAACCCAATACCATCCTAACTCTCCCGACTATCGGTCACGGAGGAACCCCGACTCTTAGCAGACCCGCCTCTCTAGACCTAGTCAAAGAGGGACCACAGATAGCGTTCACATAGGTTAGGCTTTCTAACAGTAGGAAATCCCCAATTATTCAAGCCCTGCTTGAATAATCGAACCATTTAGGCCTCACACCCATGGACTAAGTCTGAGGGTATACTATTCCGGTGTGGAGGATTACCCAGCCGATGAACCATTTTATCGCCTTACCATGTTCAAACAACATCTCATCACACTATTGTTCCCATAGGAAACATATCCGGGCCGATAGGTCCGTCCATCACCTTACAACATTTAAACAACATCTCATCACGCAGAGATTATTCCGAGGTGGAACTTTATCAGGCTAATGGACCTACCATTGTCTTACAAGTGTTCAAAGATCATCGCATCACACAATGTTGTTCCGATAGGGAACATATCCGGGCCAATGGGTCCGTCCATCGCCCTATAGGACATCCACACAAGCATTAGGGCACCCTAGAGTGACCTAAAATCAAATAGGGGAGCCATACCAAGCTTCCCGGAGATCCATTCCCTCTTCTCGATTTTAATCCATTCCCCTACATTCCATACACCAACCACGGGGTCTCCGACCCTATTCCATTCATGCCATAAATTAAACACATCATTCCACATAAAAACATAGCATAAATAAGGGAAAATAGAAGAGAGAGGGATTTTACCTCTAACAAGCTGAACAAGGCTCTTGAGGGTGAAATGGATGGTGCGGTTGCATCCGAAACGCTGAAAAACCTCAAGGTGAACCTCTTCTCTTTTTATCTCCCACTTTCTCACCCTTGACTTCTCTCTTTATCTCCCACTTTCTCACCCTAGACTTCTCTCTTTCTCTCTTTACATGCCAATCGAGGCATCGGGAAGGAAAACGGACGTCGTCAGCACGTTGGGAACGTCGAAAAACCCCCAAGTAGACTTTCTCTTCTTTCTCTCTCTCTCTTCCTTTCTCTCTCCTCTTTCTCTCTCTAGCTTGAACTCGGGCATAGCTTCGGCTCTCTTGGATTTGTGAGAAATTGAGGAGGGGTTGCCCTCCTTATATAGGCGAGGGAGAGGGTGAGGTGTCCCTCCCCATGATGTCATCGATGACATCGATGATGATGTCATCAATTTTGATCGGTTTTGACTGGTTTCTCACTTTTTGCACATATGTCCTCCGAAACCCTACTATATGACACCCAATAATGACGAAACTTCAGGTGACCGAACTTGGGACAATTCGACACCTATTGTAGAAATTTCGAGGGGAAAATACTGAGTTTTGGTAGTAAAAAGTAAGTCTGGAAGAAAACTGAAAAACCCAACAATTTCCTGGTTTTGGACACAAAACATGCTGTCATTTCTTCGTTTGAGATGATTAACAACTGAAACGATAGACAGTCGTCCCCACGATCAACTGGCACGCTTTGGTACCAGTTGCACGGATTTCTATTAGAACCCTCGCGAAATATCGAGTCCAAACGAAACTCCAGAAAATCTATAATTTCCTATTTTTCTCGATTTTCTTACATTCAAGACCCCCGAGGTCTCGCAAATTGATACACGATAGAACTGGAACGACTAGTGATCGTCTATATAGTTGACCCACACATTTTGTACGATTTTTGAGGAATAATATTGAAGTTTTATCGATATAATCCAATCCCAAACAAAATCCACTTTCCATCAATTTAACAAACACTTAACTAATTAACCTCAGTTAAGGACTTATAAATGCATAATTTTATTATGTTAAAATTCTGGGTCGTTACACTGTATACTCACCAAACAAAAATGCTTAGTGCAACGCATCATTCGGCCACCGATGCATGATGCATACACGCACTCTTTCTCTTATGACATATATTTCCAGTGTTTCACACTACTTTAGTGACATTGGCAAGAGAATTGAAATAGATGTAGAGTTTATATATATATATATAGAGTGGAGGTGACTAGTAAGCCTAGCTTATTATACTTTATAATCAGTTCACTTCCTCTAAATCGTTAGATTAAAATGCATGGTCATGATTAAAAACCCCTTTATTAGTAAAATTTTGTAATTACCTAAACTTCTTTAATTTTAGAAACACTTTCTCTTTCTTCCTTTATCTTCAACAAAGTTGGAAACGAGAAGACGAGAAGTCTCTTCATCCCCTCCGGTTCAAGCATCTCCAGCCAGCATGAGCTTCTCCGGTCAGAGCAAATCTTACTCCCTCCAGTAAGAAACCTTAACCCTCACTCTCCCCTCTTTTCTCTCTCCTCACTGATTTTTTCTCTTCAAATCTAAGGTTAACAGTCCCTGTCTAAGATTTTCTTCCTTTTCTGCTTAATGGATTGCTCTTAGTAGAGATGGATAAGGATATGATTGGTGCCATCTTGCATTTATTTTCATGAATTTTTTTTGGCTTCAAATCAGACACATTTCAGATATTTTGAGTTCTAACTCAGTTATTGAGACTTCCATTACTTAGTATTTTCAAACCCATTATTGTAGTAGTGATAATCATCAATGGCCTGATTGATTTCCCCTTGTATGTTCATCACAAACGGCCCGTATTGAATGATGGGTTCGTTAAGAGGCTGCCCTCCGAGTTACTGCACTGTGTTGCTGTTGCATTATTTTACTGCACTTTGTTGATGTCCTTTATGTGTTTGTTACAATGTCCAGATGAGAACTTGGGCAATTTTGTTTGGGTTTGACCCTGTAATTACCTTACTATCGATACTCTTGGATTTCTTTCATGAAGGTTGTATATATATTACATATGCCTTAATGCGCAGCAAGTGTGGAAAAACCACATTTCAGATATTTTGGTTCTTCATCTCACCGCCATGGCCAACATGGTATAGTAGAACAGGAGATGGAGACCCATGAGCCAAGCACGACACAATTGGCTGCACCATCTCAGACCATCCAGACTCAACATGGCGCTACTTGTCGACTCTAAAGAGGTAAGGATGATGAGTGATTACACAAACCCTAATAGAAAATATGCAGGAGGCATGTGTGAAGGAGATCAGCTCCTCTTGGGGACACAAGCCATGCCAATTTGCATAAAAATAAAAGTAGCAGACATATCATAGAACTAACCCCTCCTCTTCATACTTAAACCCATCACATGCAAAGTTGTTGAGAAAGAATATCCTAAGTGTTTTATGACCCTGTAATCACACAAACCCTAGTAGAAAATTTTGTTCGGATTTGACCCTGTAATTATCTTACTATCGAAACTCTTGGATTTCGTTCATGAAGGTTGTATATATCTTACACATGCCCAAATGCGCAGCGAGTATGGAAAAACCACATTTCAGATATTTTGGTTCTTCATCTCACCATCATGGCCAACATGGTCTAGTAGAACAGGAGATGGAGACCCATGAGCCGAGCACAACACAATTGGCTGCACCATCTCAAACCATCCAGACTCAACATGAAATTGACATCAGTTCAACTAATTTCTCGTTTGACAGAAGATCGCAGAATGTGAGTTAGCCGAGGGAGATCGAATGACACAGTCAATGACTTATCAATAATACATTTGTTGCTTCACGACGGAATGCTGGCTACCATGATGCCCATAATGGCAAGAAGTTACCAGACGAGAAAATCCAGACTTTTGATGTTGTAACACCATGTAATATATAGTTTCATTTATGAAATTTTGAGGAAAATGGACATGTCAATTGAACCTTTCATTTGTTTTACTGTATTTCTTATTGAAACTCATGTTTTCTTATTGTAAATTAATGGATTGCTGCTATTATTGCAACTTGAACCATATAAATAATTAGAGTCCTCTAGACTTTCGAATTCGCTTAGCTTGGACCTCAACATGTATATACTGTACCGAATAAATGTTTGCAACTCATAATGAGAATTTCTACGAATCTATTGAGGACTTCTAACATCTATATATTGTACTAGGAGTGAGTGAGCCCTCATACCATATCACCGAATGAGAATTTCTACCAATTCATTGGATGGAGTTGAAAGCTAGACCTCCTCCTTACGAAGGGCAGGCAAACCTTCACAATCCTATGTAGAGAGGTGGGTGTACAATATGATCCACTCAGGGGTGGAGCTCGGATTTTCTTACAGGCGGCTAAGAATGGGGGAATTTTTTTTTGGGAGGACCAAGTTCATGGGTCATTGCGTCTCTGTCCATTTGTAAAGAATATATTTATTTCTTAAAATTATAGGGTGGGCTAGAAGGAAATTGAAGGAAATACTGGATCGTCTTTGTTAATACAAATAAGAACCCCACTTAAAGTTTGGCCAATACCTTACTACAAAAAAATACAAGAATTTTAAAGATTTAAATTTCCTCTCGAAGCACTCAAATCCAAGGCTTCATCGACATCATTACAAGCATTGGAACTACTGGAAGCAGAAGTTGAATCCGGCTTCATTATCTTTCTTCTCAACATGCCAGTGGCCGCCGCTATATGCTGGACCTTAGCGGCAACCATAAATGTGTCGTGAAAGAAATCCAAGTTCTCATCTGGACATTGTAACAAACACATAAAGGACATCAACACAGTGCAGTAAAATAATGCAACAGCAACACAATGCAGTAACTCGGAGGGTGGCCTCTTAACGAACCCATCGTTCAGTACGGGCCGTTTGTGATGAACACACAAGGGGAAATCAATCAGGCCATTGATGATTATCACTACTGCAATAATGGGTTTGAAAATGCTAAGTACTGGAAGTCTCAATAACTGAGTTAGAACTCAAAATATCTGAAATGTGTCTGATTTGAAGCCAAAACAAATTCATGAAAATAAATACAAGATGGCACCAATCATATCCATATCCATCTCTACTAAGAGCAATCCATTAAGCAGAAAAGGAAGAAAATCTAAGTCAGGGACTGTTAACCTTAGATTTGAAGAGAAAAAATCAGAGAGGAGAGAGAAAAGAGGGGAGAGTGCGTCTTACCAGAGGGATTAAGAGTTGTGCTGACCAGAGAAGCTCACGCTGGCCGGAGATGCTTGAACCGGAGGGGATGAAGAGACTTCTCGTCTTCTCGTTTCCAACTTTGTTGAAGATAAAGGAAGAAAGAGAAACTGTTTCTAAAATTAAAGATGGGTAGTTTGGGTAATTACAAAATTATACTAATAAAGGGTTTTTTAATCCCTGATCGTGCATTTTAATATAACAGTTTAGAGGAGGTGAGCTGATTATAAGGTATAATCAGCCAGGCTTACTAGTCACCTACTCTCTCTCTCTCTCTCTCTCTCTCTCTCTCTCTCTCTCTCTATATATATATATATATATATATATATATATATATATATATATATATATATATATATATATATATATATATATATATATATATATATATACACTAATACAAAGAGAATGATGGGATTCAAAACGTTATTAAATTTTAGCTTAATTCCAAAATTGGCTATTCACTAATATATAAAAAGATTAATGATACTTAAAAAGGTTGATTGAATTTATGTACTAATATAAAGAAAATGACGGAGTTCAAAACGTTGATTTAATTTTAGCTTAATTTTAAAACAACTCTTTACTAATTTTAGTTTTCTTAATATAGGGGACTTAAATAATTGATTAAAGTTTAATTTAATTCTAAAACTGCCATTTACTAATACATAAAACAATATTTTCATAATTGGACCGGTCGTCGAATTGGTTGGGTGACCAGTTAAACCGGTTTGACCGGTCTGATTGTATCATGTCCTTTTATTATTGAAAAATATATTTTTTGGGACAATTTTCCAGTTTTTTTTCGTTATATCACCGATATTTCGGTACAACCGATTGGTTCTTCACATTCCCAATTTTAAGGCCGGTTTTAAAATAGTCCAATTATGGTGATTTTGGGGACCAGTTAACTGGTTGGGGTCCGGTTTTCGAAGCATTGATACAAAGAGAATGAGAGACATAAATACGTTGATGAAAAGTTATCTTAATTTCAAAATTACACTTAACTAATATAAAGAGAATGAGACTTAAAAACATTGATTAAAATTTATCTTATTCTAAAAATACCCATATTTTGTTTCAAAAAAACGTCCCTAAAGTTTTTATACAAAATTCCCTCAAATTTTTTTATAGTCAAAATGTCCCTAATTTGCCTCCCAAAATGCCCCCAAGTCAGGTTTCTATACCTAAAATGCTCTCAATTTTCTTTCTATATCCAAAATGCCCCTAAAGTTTTTTGGTTTTCAAAATGTCCCTAATTCAGGTTTCTATACCCAATGTGTTCCTCACAAATTTTTTACCCAAAATATCTCTCAAGTTTCTATACTCAAAATATTCCTCAAGTTATTCTCCCAAAATGCTCTTCAAATTTCTATACTATATCTGCACGTACGTTGCACGTGCACGTGCCCACATGTACAAGGATATAGGGGTGTATTTGAGCCGGCTGAGCTGAGCTTGACCATGGTCAGCTCGGCTTGAAAGGGATATACTCTAGGTTCAAGCTCGACTCGGCCTGAAATTGTGTTAAAAAAATTAGCTCGTAGTGGCTCGAGCTCGAGCTTGGCTTGATTTATTTAGAAAATTATTTTAAAATGATAATAACAATATTTTATATTATTTATATACATAATAACGATATATATAAATAATTTATTATTATTATTTATATAATATTCAAGCCAAATCGAGCCTCAATCGAGCCGTGCCGAATCAAACATGTCTTGGCTCGAGCTCGGCTTGAACATATTTCAAGCTTGAAACTCGGCTCGACCCGATCGAGCCTAAAAATCAAACATGTCTTGGCTCGATGCAATGTTTGGTAATTGATCTCACATGCATCGCACTTGCGACCCACTAATATATATCTTTACTATCTTAAAAAGAATGAGCCAGTTAAAAACATTGGTTGAATTTTGTTATAATAACAAAATTACTCATATTCTTATCTTCTACCTTTACTATTATAAAGAGAACGGGCCAATTGAAAGCGTTGATTTAATTTTGTCACAATGAAAAAATTACCCTTGTATAACTTCTGTACTATTATAAATCAAATGAGCCAGTTAAAATCATTAAAATTGTCATAATGACAAAATTACTCTCTTACTGGAGTCCCTCTTCCCACTCTCTCTCCTCCTCTCTCTCACATGCATCACACGTGTGGCCCACTAGTATATATATACATGAATAAAGCTCCGGTCCAAGAGAAAGAGGTCCTAATTTTCTATGTAAATTGTCTTTCCAGTTCTATAATTATTGAGCAGTTTAGCCGTTGTGTTATAAAGATATTCCATATAGTTAAAGAACTGCCACCGTGTTTACATTGTAAAGTCTATATTTGTATTGGCTTATTCCATTGTCAAAACAGTATGTCTAGTATGTCTTGTATCCTTGCCTTCAAGCATCCAAGACTAGTAAAGATGAAGGCCGACGAAGATCAACTTAAGACATTCCGATCTTCACTTTTGTTTCACTCATAGTATGGTAAGTGACCTTGATACCTTGTTACCTTGGGAGTAATTGACTTAGAATCACCCTAAAGAACCTAGGTGACTTGTTACACATTTTAGAGCCTGAAAATCAGTTTATGGGCAAATTTGGAGAGACCGATCGACCGCCCAAATCGGTCGACCGCTGGTCTACTAGTCGATCACCCTCGATAAAGGTCGACCGCCTGTGCAATTGTTTGTATGGGGTTTTATCCAGAGAGTTTTTTTTCTTCCGGTCGACCCGCTATGTCCACCGATGAGTGGGATTTCAGTCTTTTATTGCGTTAGAAGTTTGATTTTGCCTATAAATAGTAGGTTTTGAATCCCCATTCCAACCTAAGGAGTTTTGAGAGGAGCATTATTGAGATAATTAGGGTTTCACAAACTCATTCTCCTCTCCTCTTCCACCCTAGAGATTGCAGACTTTGTGTATACCTTTTCTTGCTTGTGCATACGGCCAATTGTACGTTATTCAACTAGGGTTTGTTTGATTTAACAATCATCAACCCATTCTTATTCGAGAACAAACTTGGCCGGTGTGATCTGGAGCCTTTGCGAAAGAGATCGATCCGATGAGGATCGCAGTTATTTGGTTAGAAAAATTCAGAGCCATCACTGATGGAGATCGATCAGAAGAATGTGGTTGTTGTAGAGATCTAGGAGAAGCTCATGCTACTTTGGTAGATTGCGAGACTTGTGGGTTCGTGATTGCTTTTCGAGGTACTGAGGACTGAGTACTGAGGATCGTTGTGTCGAGCATGTTTGAGTGTAGTTCGAGTCTTGTAAGTATTTGTTTGCATTTACTTTTACTGATATCTCTTTGTTGGATGAGGTCCCATGGTTTTTCCCAGAAAGGTTTCCACGTAAAAATCATTGTGTTGTGGTTTGCTTGTCTTTCTTGATTTCACACTTTAATATTTATGTTTATCATCCCTTAGTTAATAATTTGCATAAATTTAAATTGGGTAGATAGACCTTAGGAAGACCTAGCCACCATCCTTGGGTTTGTGACTTCTCAACTCAAATATTCTTTTTGGGGTTCTCTGGAATTTTCATACATTAATAATTTAGAGGTCTAATTATCTCTTGAACCAGAGTGTATCCCCACTAGGGGTGCCCACCAATATTCTAACTCAACCACTAATCTACCAACTTTAAATAAATAAAATGAACCAAATCTCCTGTCCATATTTAGACTCATAAGTGTATTGCTTTTGAAAGAAAAGTTTGTTACTAAACTCAAATGAATAGCAATCCCCTCCAACGACTAAAAACAAAGAATTGTGGAGCATTGCAATTATTGGTTCAAATAGACCCATTATGATTTGGCTCAATTAATATTGGTCAAATAATTTAAAGACGTTGACTAATACAGACCATTCCTCAACTAAAAAATTTAAAAGAAGCAATGCTTTATAATTCAAGTTTAACAATGAACGAAGCTTTCAAACACAATCCAGAACACCCAAAAGAAGTTAGGATAATGCTAGGTTCACTTTCATTCTCAACCACTTTCTTATTTTTTGTACAAGAAAACAAAAGAGAAAGTGATGACCCCACAAAAAGCTGTATCATTTTTTTTATTAAAAAAATAGAAAGTGGATGAGAAGAAAAGCGGATATAGTATTCCCCAAGAAGTTATGTTTGGGATTTTGGTCAATATTAAAATAATGTGGCGATATTTTTGTCCATAAATTTTATATTTACTTATGTTTTGGGAGCTCCAAAATCCAAAGAACTGTAACTCTCAAATTCATAGTTAAACTCTTGACTTGAAATTCTCTACAGGTTATAATACAAAAGCCTTCTTTTAATTATGGTTAACAACATTAAACTTTGGAGTTAATATTTCTTTTACTATTTTTTTTAAAAACCAAGGTTAAATTATTGAACCCTAACGATTAGTGAATCTTATCCGGTTAAGAGGTATTAAAAGGGACACGTATTGACATAAGGAACCCGGTTATAACTATAGAGAATTTCAAGTATAAACTCTTATAATATACCTTCATTAGTTAATTAATTGACTTGGTCCGAGAATGGGATAAATGAGCTTCCGATTGGAGCATTTCTACGAATAAGTCAAGTCAAGTCAAGTTTAGGAATATAAATAAGAGGGGTTGGTCATTCAAAATTGAGTGTCACCTCTTTCCACGCCATCTCTGATCCAACTCATTTCGGTCAAAGTCTCCTTAATTAATTGACTCGCTTCGAGAATGGGATAAATCAGCCTCCATTCGGAGCATTTCTACGAATAAGGACAAGGAAGTGAAGGACGGTTAAGGAGAATCGGTGCTAGAGATGGAGAATTGGGTTATACTAAAATTGTAACTTAATGAGCATTTCGGAGTTTGTGTTCCAAGCTTTATGCCTTAATCAATGAACTCGTGTAAAACTCGTGTAAAGGAGTACACCTTGATTAGGGCTGTCGATGGACTGGATCATGATCCGGATCCGATCCGAATCCGATCTGATTAGCCGGACTTTGGACCCTATATGTGATCCGTCGGATCGGATTGGATCGGTGGAATCCGATTATAATCGGATCGGATCTGGATATAGGGTGATCCGATCCGATTAAAATCCGATCCGATAATAATAATAATTTTTAATTATTTTAAATATATTATTTAGATTTTTTATGTATAAAATATTATTTTTTTTGAAAAATTAACATTAATTAGTATTAATTAAGGTATTATTAGATTTTTTTATTATTAAAATAGATTTTTTATAAAAAAAATAACCTTACTCGGATCGGATCGGATCGGATTCGGATTGGACGATATATAATCGGATCGGATTCGGATCGGTTACTTCATGATCCGACGGATCTCGGATCGGATTCTTAATCGGATCGGATTCGGATCTAGGCAGATCCGGTCCGAATCCGATCCGTTGACAGCCCTACCATTGATGCCCACCATAAATTGGAAGTCAAGTCGGAATATAAATAAGGAGGGGTTGGCGGGGCGGCCAAAGCCATTGGCCTAAAGCGAAAATTGACGTTTTTTTTTAAATTTTTTAATATTATTATAAAAAAATATATAGTATAAATAAGGCCTTTTTAATATTCTTTTAAGGCCCAGGATTCTCTCAAGTTCAACTTGAGAGAATCTCTCAAGTTGGAACCCCTAGAGGTTGCCACGTGTCTCCTTTGACACCCCTTAACCATGGGTAAGGTTCACCCACCCCTAGGGTTCACTCACCCATCCTTGGTTTTTTTTTTATATTAATTATTATTTTTTTATTAAAAAAACTGTTTTTAATATTAAAAAACTCTAAAAACAATTTTTTTTTAATTTAAAAATAATAAATAATATTAAAAAAAAACCAAGGATGGGTGAGTGAACCCTAAGGGTGGGTGAACCTTACCCATGGTTAAAGGGTGCCAAAGGAGACACGTGATGACTTCTAGGGGTTCCAACTTGAGAGATTCTCTTAAGTTGAACTTGAGAGAATCTTGAGCCTTTATTTTAATATTCTAAATGGGGCCCTTTTAATATTATTTTTTTATTTTTTTTAATTGGGCAAGCAAAGGCTTTGATGGCCTAATGGACGGCCGGCCTCGATGTTGGTTATTCAAAAGGCTCAGGATCCTCTCGAGTTCAACTTGAGAGAATCTCTCCAGTTTGAACTCCTAGAGGTCGCCATGTGTCTCCTTTGACACCCCTTAACCCTGGGTAAGGTTCACCCACCCATCTTTGGTTTTTTTTTTATATTAATTATTATTTTTTAAATTAAAAAAACTGTTTTTAGAGTTTTTTAGTATTAAAAAAAAAATTAATTGTAAGAAAAGAATTAATATTTAAAAAAAACCAAAGATGGATGGGTGAACCATAAGGGCGGGTGAACCTTACCCGTGGTTAAGGGGTGTCAAAGGCGACACGTGGCAACCTCTAGGGGTTCAAACCGGAGAGATTCTCTTGAGTTGAACTCGAGAGAATCCTGAGCCTATTCAAAATTGAGTGTCACCCTTTTCCACGCCCCTGATCCAACTCATTTCGGTCAAGTCCCCTTAATTAATTGACTCGCTTCAAGAACGGAATAAATCGGAGTTATTGGAGAAGTCATTTTATGGGCCCCATTATTTGGACTTCTTTCTACATTATTTGACACATGATGATAAAATAGTGAGATAAAGGGAAAGAGATACAAGTGGGGATAAATCAAAATTTGGGAGGCCCATAAAATGACTTCTCCAGCCACCTGCCACATGATGTCGCTGCCCGAGAGCACCTCTCGGGTTGCTGCCAGAGAGAATCCGAAGCCCAATAAATCAGCTTCCACTTGGAGCATTTCTACGGATAAGGACAAGGAAGTGAAGGACGGTTGAGGAGAATCGGTGCTAGAGATGGAGAATTGGGTTATACTAAAATTGCAACTTAATGAGCTTAGCTAGAAAGACCCGATCTCATTATGATCATTTTCCGAGTTTGTGTTCCAAGCTTTTGCCTTGGTCAATGAACTCGTGGTAGTGCCACCCCCATTATCCAAGGGGGAGGGAAGGCTCCACCCCACTATAAATTGGAAGTCTGGGCAGCTAGTACTACTACCTTCATCATCTTCATCTAACAAGTACTTGCTCAATAACCTAATGGGGTACTTGTTGGATATCCTATGCTGCTCACTTCTCATCCTTGACTTACTCGTATGGTCTGAGTCTGCAACCACTCTTCGAAATGAGACCGATCGACAAGCTTTGCTCGCATTTAAAGATGGGATATCCAACAATCCTAGTCATGTTAATGGAGCACTGAGCTCGTGGAATGCTTCTCTCCATTTCTGTAAGTGGGAAGGGGTTAGATGCAGTCCCCGCCATCAAAGAGTCACGGTCTTGGACCTTCACTCCCAGGGCTTGGTGGGCTCTCTGTCTCCCTACATAGCCAACCTCACCTTCCTTCGCGTCATCAACCTCCAGAACAATAGTTTTCATCACACAATCCCTCAAGAAATCGGTCGTTTGTTTCGGCTGCAATATCTGACTCTGAGCAATAACTCTTTTGAGGGAGAAATCCCCTCCAATCTGAGCTATTGTTCTAACCTCTTAGAAATCAATTTAAACGACAACCACCTCACGGGGAAGATTCCTGTCGAGCTTAGCTCTCTAACAAAGCTCACGACTCTCTATCTCTCCAAAAATAGTCTCACGGGAAACATCCCACCTACTTTGGGGAATCTTTCATCTCTTAGTAAAATTTCTTTTGCGGAAACCAGTTTGGTGGGAAGGATTCCAAACAGTCTCGGCCGCCTTACTAACTTAGAATTTCTGCAACTCGCTGGAAATATGCTGACCCATACCATCCCTGACTCTCTTTACAATCTCTCACTGATTTATGCTTTTGATGTGTCGAGTAACCAACTCCATGGAAGTATTCCATCTGACATTGGCCTCACTCTTCCTTACCTCCAAGGCCTTTTTGTTTTCGATAACCAATTTACAGGACCCATTCCAACTTCATTATCCAACGCTTCAGGCCTTCAAGAAATTGCTTTCGATTACAATCGTTTTAGCAGATCAGTGCCCATGAATTTGGGAAGCTTGAAAGATCTCGAATTCCTATATTTGGGTTATAATCAGCTGGGCTCAACAAAAGACGATGATTTGAGTTTCTTTGGTTCATTGACCAACTGCAGTAATCTAAAGGTCATAAGTGTAGAAGCCAACCGTCTCAGAGGCGTATTACCTTACTCCGTAGCCAATCTCTCAAAACACCTCAACTATTTAACCATGGGAGGTAACCAAATATCTGGAACTATTCCTATGGGATTTGAGAACTTGGCCAGCTTGTGGACTTTGGGGATGGAGTTCAACCATTTCATAGGCACTATTCCCGTTACCCTCGGGAAGCTTCAAAAGTTACAGTTGTTGGATTTGTTCCATAACAAACTTACTGGGCAGATACCATCTTCTCTAGGCAACATCACACAACTAAGTAAACTCTATTTAGACAGCAACAACCTAGAAGGAAGCATCCCTCCAAGTCTCGGAAACTGTCAAAATTTACTACTCCTTAGCCTGTCTCGAAACAAACTCAATGGTACAATACCCAGTCCAGTTATCGGTCTCTCTTCCTTATCAATTGCACTCAACTTTGCTCAAAATTATTTGACTGGATCCATACCACAAGAAGTAGGTAGCTTGACAAATCTTCAGATATTAGATGTTTCTGAGAACAAACTGTCAGGTGAAATCCCAAGGACGATTGGAAAGTGTTTGAGCTTAGGACAACTTCGAATGGAGGGAAACTTCCTTCAAGGAACTATTCCTCCCTCTTTGAGTGCTTTAAGAGGTCTTGAAGATCTCGATCTTTCGCGCAACAATTTCTCTGGGGAGATTCCAAAATACATGGCTAAATTTCCTTTCCTCCAAAATCTAAATCTATCTTTCAATAATTTTGAAGGTGAAGTAGAAAAAGAAGGGGCTTTCAAAAACACAAGTGTAATTTCAATTATCGGAAATAGTAAACTATGCGGTGGTATCCCAAAATTGGCATTGCCAGCATGCCCAACCCAAGCTTCTAAGGGACGGAAGCGGCCTCTTGCTCATAGAGTAATGATCTTGGTGATTACTGTGCCTTCATGTTTTGTTTTGCTGGTGTGTTTCTTTTCCATGCTTTTCTGGATCAGAAAGTCGAGGAAATTGAAGAAACCTTCCTCCACATCACCCCTGAAGGATCAATATCGAAAGGTTACTTATGCAGAGCTACTTAAAGCAACAGATGGGTTCTTGCCGGCCAATTTGATTGGTTCTGGGAGTTACGGTTCTGTGTATAAAGGAATTTTTCCACAAGATGAAACGGGTGTTGCAATAAAGGTATTCAACCTTCAGCAACGAGGATCTTCCAAGAGTTTCGCAGCTGAATGCAAAGCCTTGAGAAACATTCGACATCGAAATCTCATCAAGATTTTAACTTCTTGCTCGAGTGTGGACTTCGAAGGAAACGATTTCAAAGCTCTAGTTTTCGAGTTCATGCCTAATGGGAGTATTGAAGATTGGTTGCATGCACGTGTAGATGGGCACCATCAACTAAGGAATTTGAGCCTTCTGCAGAGATTCAACATAGCCATTGATGTGGCTTCTGCTTTGGATTATCTCCATCACCATTGCGAACCACCCCTAGTTCACTGCGATCTAAAGCCAAGCAATGTTCTCCTGAACGAAGACATGAGCGCTCGTGTTGGAGATTTTGGATTAGCAAGGTTCCTTGTTGAAACCTCGATTAGTTCCTCAGAAAATCAAAGTAGCACTGTTGGAATAAAAGGAACATTTGGTTATGTAGCTCCAGGTAAGTATTTTATCGATCTATCAAGTTTATATTTATAGTTCCAAGCAACCATGATAAATCGTTCTATCACAAATTTCAACTAACCATAATATATAAGAGCATGCAAATATATGTAGCTTGTGAACTATGGTATCAAGCCTCGCTTCATTACTAATAACACATTCTTGTTTGGAATGAAAGATTAAACTTGATAAATTAATTAGCATTGTAACAAAATTGGAATATGTGTGAATTGTAGAGTATGGCATGGGCAGCAAGGTGACTACACAAGGCGATGTATACAGCTATGGGATCTTGTTACTTGAGATGTTAACAGGTAGGAGGCCGACTGACGATATGTTCAAGGATGGTTTGGGCCTTCATAACCTTGCTAAGACAGCTCTGCCCAATCGAGTGATGGAAATCATTGATCCGCGGATACTCTTAGAACATGAACACATGATCAATGAAGTTGAGATCAATAGGAGCCACAATGCCACAAGTGGAATGTCGGAGTGCTTGGTTTCAACTATCAAAATTGGAGTTGCATGTTCAGTGGAATCGCCAAGAGATCGAATGACCATGGAAGATGTTGCTAATATGATGCGCGTGATTAGAGATGCATTTCTTAGCATTGGGATTCATGGAGGGTCATGATTAAATTCTACTTTAGTCAGAAGTAGTTGCATGTGAGATAACTTGTTAAAGGCTACTCTAGTCGGAAGTAGGTGCATGTGAGATAACTTGTTATAGTCTACTCTAGTCAGAAATTCCCTATGTTTTGAAGTCATATTTGTGGGTTTGTAACTCTTGGTTGTGTGTTGCATGTGAGATAACTTGTTATTGATCTTTGATGTGTTTAGTTCACATTTAAAATTTACTTTAACAAAAGAAAATGAGGGACAGACGCTTACTCACACATAATCAACAAGAACATAAAAAAGGCTCATCTTTTTATTCAAAAGTTTGTCACTGGATATGAATATTCATCCATATATCTACCATTTTCAAATGATGATAATCAATAATATTTTTTCTTCTATTGAATTAATTAAGTAAGGTTCTGTTTAGTTAGCAAGAAACTAGAAGAAACAAAAGAAATAATTAAGAGTATTTTTTTGAAAAATCAATGATTTTATTTATAATTTTTCCCCTTTTCTTTCCTTTCTCACTAACCAAATGGAGCCTAATAAAATCAACAATGTCAAAATAAGGAGCGGAAGGATACCAAAGTGTTTGGTTACGATAGTTAGAATCCAAGTTGTTTTATAGAATTGTCAAGAGATTTAAAGGAGACTAGTTATGTGTCATCGTGGAATTGCATTTAGAGCCCCGTGTTATATCCATGGAGACATGAGACTTCCGAAGAGGCTTATATTAATATCTATAATAGGTTAATGCTAGTGAAGGAAGTAGGAGTCCACTAAGAAAAACATACGGGTAGGTGATTATTGAATATGTCAAGGGAGCGAAGGATCAAGGTCCTGGGATCAAATCCTCTGAGGATAAACTCCTAATAGGTTATTAGTAATTTACTTACTAATCTATATTAGTTAAGAGGTGTATACATTCATTACAGGTGGAAAAAAGGTCTATGAGACTCTGTGCTCTCAACATGGCCCATAAAAGGCTATAGGAGAATGAGCGTTTATGATATTCGTTTTTCCTCGAAAGAAACAACTTAATGCTAAGAGAAAATACAATATGCAATTTTGGTGAATAGTGAAGGATAACTGCGTTGCTTGACATAAATTTCCCAAACGTTAAAAGTTTCTCTTGAAAACACAGTTTGCTAGGATGCCATGTTACTCATTGTCTTGATTAAGAACACTTCATAAGAGGATCTATTTGTTGGGGCCTATCTTATAGTGGTCCAGACCTCTTCATTTATGCACCTCTTCATTTATGCACTATATACAGTACACCTTGTGACAAGAAGAGACTGATTTGGATCCTCCCATCATTTTGTTGCAAGTAATCACTTAATCTTTGAGACACATTTATCTGATTCTTCTTTGTCGTTTCTTATAGATCCTGACTGATTTCATAAAAAGCATGACACAAAATTTGAGCCATTTTAACTTTATACTTTCTCTTAGGTTCTTCAAATAATTCTTGTGCTTCCAAGAAAATAAAATAAAAAATAATTCATGTGCACATGATAGACTTTCATATACCAATTGCAAATTGAAGAAGAATAATGTTAACTAATGCGATGACTCTAGCTGACTAGAACTTGTTACATAACCTATTACATTGAAAGGACTCTCTGCAATCCGGCGTATCCCCTTTAAAGACTTGATGAAATTTATTGATAGACTTATATGATTTACAATGATCCTAAATAGGGTTTATATAGAGACAACAAGATAGACTTCATAGGAAGGAAATAGACCTAATCAAATCATAAATCAACATTTTCAAATTAAAATCTAATCTATCCAGTGATGAGATGTGATGTATATCATCACACTTTATTATTGTGATCTATAATATCTCTAATAATCCCCCTAAACACATGAGGGTCAAAAGATCTTCATGGGTCTGATAAAAATAGAATCTTGTCTCTTGCCGTAGATTAACGTCCAACCCACATATTATTGGTTGTTTCGCCGCCGAGGAAATGAATATAGTGAAACTAAGAGAGTGAATGGGTCTCGTTGGGGCACAGATAAGTGGCCTCTTGGGCTTAGGATACCGGCCTCTATTGTCTAAAGATGTTGAGCCTCTATGGGCTGAAACAGTGTCCTTATAGACTTGAAATGTTGAGCTCCATGGATCAAAGAAGAAGGCCCTCAATGGGCCAAGAAAAAAATGTGCCTCTAATGGGCCTGAGTTTCAAACTAGACTAAAAAAGCCTCTATGGGCCTAATGAATTGGTTTCGACTGGAATCAACTTTAAGCCTATTTTATTTTATTTTTTTATACTATGAACCAAGGGAAGTGGGTTTGGATGGCAATGGCTGTAAAAATGGCAACTTCCAACAACAGTCGATTGGTATGGGCAATAATAATGGTAGCTTTTGACTATAGTTTTGAACAACAAAAACAATGGTGATGACGATATCAAAGATGACCTTGGGACAATTGGCTGTAACATAGTAGCAAGTACTAGATGATAGTTCTGAGCAGGAAAAACATAATAAATAAATAATTTCAAGTCAGACGGGTGGCGATGATACCACCGGCCAAAAAAACATAAACAATAAAAAAGATCAAAATCGAAATGACAATGCCAAATAACCAGATATGAAAGTAATCCTTAAAGGGCCAACTTTAAAAATTCAAATTTTAGTAGATTTCATCTGTGTTCGACGATATTGTATAGTGGGTCTGCTCTCTTCTCATTTTGGTTCGGGTTTCGCTCTTTGTACGTTGAGCACAGTGTTTGTTCTATTACTTAGACTAGAGAATCTACCTTCTAGAACTCTTATTTCAAACCCTTTCTATTTTTTTCTTTGTAACAGTTATTACTATAATTATAAATACAGATAGTCAACCAATGCCCGTATTATATTGAAAAATATTACTCAAATGGAGGAGCTTAAAAAAACAAACAAGATGCAATTGAGATAATACTATTTTAACTTTATTTTTAAAATAATTTACCTACATTAACTTATTTACTTTAATAAAATATAAACAATTTAACAGCGCCCAAAGAAACGCAAGATTTGAGGAAGGTAACTCAAGTCAAACAGCTTCGACATTGTCGGGTCCTAAATCAAACACAACTATCACACTATTACTGATTTGTTCGTACAAATTATTACCTCATCGCAACTACTAACAATTTATTTTGTCTCCACCATTTTCCAAATTTAATGCAGTGATGAAGAAGAAAACTACACATTTTTTGAGGAAAAGATTTGATCATTTATGGGAAAAAATTGGATATGATGTTAAAATAGCATTGATACTTAGTGGGAAAAAATTGTTGATACTCCACTTATCACCTCTTATGGTTGATATTTAGTTTATGTACTCACTGTCACGAAATTACTTTAAATCTCATCATTTTAATATTTTAAGTCGATCTCAATTTTGGTCCCAGATGTTTGCTTGTTGGGAACCAAATTCTCTACGCCCCTAAGGTTGCCACATGTCCCTTTTGACCCTTAACTGTGATTCAGATTCACCCACCCCTAGGATTCAACTACACATCCTTGGTTTTTAGAAAAAAAAAATATTAATCATTTTTTAAACATTTTAATATTTTTCTAAAAACTAAGGATGGTGTAAGCACCCAATTTTTACACCCTGCTTAACCATGGTTAACCCCCGTTAACCATGGTTATCACCGGCCAAACCCTAGTAGCCCTAGGTAGATGATAATCCAAGCCCTAGTAGCCTTAGGTAGACCCTAATTTAAACCCTAGGTAAACCCCTAAGCCCTAGCCTAGCCCTGGGAAAACCCTAAACCCTAGCCTAGCCCTAGGTAGACCATAAACTCTAGTCTAACTATAGGCTAACCCTAGCTAAACCTAGAACTAACCCTAGGTAGACCCTAGACCTAACCCTAGGCCTAACCCTAGGCTAGCCCTAGTCTAAACCTAGGCTAGAACCCCATGGCCTCAAGGCCCAATTCAAATAAAACCCCTAAGCCCTAGTCTAACCTTAGGCTAACCCTACCTAAACCTTAGGACTAACCCTAGACCTAACCCTACGTTTAACCCTAGACTAGCCCTAGTCCAAACCTTAGGCAAAGCCCCATGGGATCAAGGCCCGTCTCAAGTCCAAAACTAAAAAAAAAAAAAATTAATTAAAACCTTGTTTGGGCCCAAGCATGGGCCCACTAAGCCCAACCCAAGTGGGGCCCACTTGCTTTTTCAAATTTTGAATTTGGGAGCCAACTCCAAGTAGGGTAAAACCCCTTTTGCTTTACCCTACATAGGTGAGGGTAGACCCAAAAATATGAAATGCAAAAAAAAAAGTAATAATAATAAAAATAATAAAATAAAAAAAAATAAAAAAAAAAAGAGAGAAGAAAATTTTTTTCTAGGGCACCAACCCTTGTTTGGCAAAGCCAAACAAGGTGGTGACCCATGTAAGCAAGGGGTTTGGGCCCAAACCGAAAACAATCAAAAAAAAAAATTTTAAAAACAGATCACTGTTCATTGTCCCTGTCAAAGGGACGAGTGAAGAGATTGTCCCGCTCGCCACACCCCTGGCTCCCCTGCGTCCTCCCCTGCTCCAGCCTTTGACCACCCAATCACATGAGCCTTCTCTTCATCCTTATCCCTTCCCCTCCCCTCCTTCTTCTATTTAACCCGAAGCCAGCCACGGTTTTGAGAGAGGCGAATTCAAAAAAATTGCAGACAAAAAAAAATAGTAGAGATAGAGAGACCTCGTCCCACCCTTAGCCTCTACCCTTAGTGCAACCCCAATAATCCTTAGCCCTTTTTCACCTTCCCTTCTCCTATAGAACTCCCCTCCACAGCCACTGTTTCAACTGAAAAAAAAAAAAAAAAAAACGTAGCAACCCCCCATTCGGCTAGGCCACCTCCCACCTACCTAACCCCTCTTCCATTGCTATAGTTCAGTCCTAGAACCCTCCAAGATCTGTCCTAAACTTTCAACAGCTTCCTCAGGCTCCACCATCTTGCACACCGCAGCAACACCCATTGTTACAGTCATTGTAGCCGAGGGTATACCCGCCTCCCCCATTTTTGTTTTCTTTTGGCATTGTAAGGTACTCCTGGTCCCATTCCAGGGGAAATTGTTCCCCTTTTGGCCAGCTTTTCAATGGTGGTCTTGAATCCCGAAGGGGTTGAGCCAAACCTCGGCAAACTCGTCGCAAAGTTTGAAAAAAATCTGTTTTGATGGAAATCGTCATTTTATGTGGTGTTTTTCGGGGAAACTTTGGGCCTCTGTGGGGCCCACACCCAACCTCCCCTTGGGCCCCACAATGGCTCAAATTGTTTCTCACATATCAGGCTACCCACTGGTAGTCTCGGATTCCCGTGATTCCCCCGTTAACCATGGTTAAATTCATGTTAACTATGGTTAAAAAGTGTAACTTTTTTTTGGGTTTTTTACGTTTGTTGGACTTTGTGGGGGCCCAGGCTGGGTAGGAGGCCAGTCTAGGCCCTGCCATGGACCCTAGGCCCACTTTTGCCTCAGTCAGACCCTTAAACATGGTTAAATCCACCTGTGGTTAACATTTAACCATGGTTAAGCGGCCCATGACCTAGCAAAATTCTGAAAAAAGCATCAAAAAATCATAAATATTACATGAAATCCAGAAATGACTTATATAACATTTTTTGTTTTGGTTAAGGCCCTTAATCAGAGTCAACCCCATTTTTGACCATTAACCATGGTTAGAAAATCTGTAACTGGAAAAAATCTGGAAAAATGCTCAAAAAATCCAAACTATTATGAGAAATCCAAAAATGGTCTCACTTGGCCATTTAACCCTGGTTAAGACTCTTAACCATGATGACCACCCACCTTAACCGTGGTTAAACAGTCTTTGACCGCCGAAAAAATCTGGAAAATTCTCAAAAAATCAAAAAAATTTAATATGATTAAAAAAATCTGATATTGGACTTTTTAACCATGGTTAGTACCCCTGACCAGGGTTAATCACATTTCTTAACCCCGGTTAGCAACCCTAACCATTGGTTAAGACACCTTGGGCCTACCGGGCCTCACCCCTTGGCTTACCGGGCCTAATCTCGGCTTGCCGGGCCAAACCCTTGCCTACCGGGCTCATCCTTGGCCTACCGGGCCCAATCTCGGCCTACCGGGCCCAAACTAGCCTACCGGGCTTCACCTTCGGCCTACCGGGCCCAACCCTAGTCTATTGGACTTACCTTAGGCCTACCGGGCCCAATGCCAAGCACTTGACCAACCTGGTCAACCACCCCTAGCCTCCCAGCTAGACCTTAAACCACCCTTGGTGCGCACACACACACACCCTTAGCCTCGGCACAGGCTCATGTGCCAGAACTATACTCGGTCTGATCTCACCCCTATGTGAGTACGTAGGCAGTCCAACCCGGGTTCGACCCTAGTCTAGGGTTTTCTCATTCTTAGATTAGCATTCTTTTAAATACTTGAGGCATTTGATTAATATCGAGATTAATTTGGCTTAACCCTAGCAAGTAGGGAACCACTGAAAAGTGGAAGTGCCGGGGTGCCTAATCCCTTCCCCGGACTGAACCGAACCTCTTACCCTGACCTCGGACTACAGACCAAGACCTTATTCAAATCCCGGGGACTTATCCCCTCTGAATGAATAGGTGGCGATTCTATACTCACCCTATAAGATCCAAACCAGGGTTTCCCCGAAACCCGCGCTCACAGATGGGTGGGTGAATCTTAACCAGGGTTAAGGGATGTCAAAAGGCACACATGGCGATGGCGACCTCAGTAGGGTGATAACCGGATTTTCCACATAAAATTTGGTTCCTTGATTGATTTGTCTAGAATTAGGTGTAATAGAGAATTAGAGATCAGTCACAAAGACGCCACAACTTTTTCTTTTATTCTAAGAATAAAGTACTCTACTGTTAGAAGGACTCAGGTTCGAAAGAGAAAGGAACAAACTATGGAAGAAAGTTTCAAGAAAGTTGCAAGACAAGAGGCGATGGATGTCGATATCAAGGAAGATTTGCTTTAGGTTTAGGTTTTAGGTTTCCATTTATAAAATTTGGTTCCTTGATGGATGTCCTGATTCTATTGTTCAGTTTTAGGTTTCCTTTTATGTTTTGTTATTCATTTTTTTTCCTTAGTTGAATTTTTTTTGTTTGTTTAATATCCCCTTTTTTCCCTTTCTTGTCGTAGGGTATTCATAGGATCTATTTTTGTATTTTTTAAAAGGGTAAATTACACTCACCCTCCCTTGAGGTTTGATGAAATTTCATAAACCTCCCTCTAGTTTCTTGAATAACACTCCCTGTCATTGTTAACTAAGGTTACCCTTTTCCCATTTTACCCTTATTATTTGATTGAGGAAACACGTCTTTACCATTTGAAAGCTCAATCAAAGAAAAACATAAACTCCCAAGCCACCACATGTCCCTTTTAATACCCACTAACTATGATTAAGATTTACTCACTCTTAGGTTTTATCTATCTAACCTTAGTTTTAGGGAAAAAATAACCTTTGGTTGGTTATGCTTAACTGCAATTAAAGAGAAATTTACAAGCCGTCATGTGTCCTTTTTAACACCCACCAACTGTGGTTAGGATTCACTCATCCCTAAGATTCATTAAGGGTGGTTATGCTCTGTTCTCATTTACTGATAAATATGAGCCTTTAATCCACTATATACTAATGAAATAGGGGTACCAAAATGGCACCCCTATTTGATCTTTTTTTTTTTTTCGGTTGCCACCTCAACCATCATTAAATTTCTCTTTATATTTCTCAATTAAATTCTGTCTCACCTTCCAAGAGTTTTAAAAACTCTATTCCCAAAGAAACTATTTTCCTCTCCCCATGTAATGACCACTCCTCTCCCCCGTAAAGTTACTGGAGTTTAGATAGATTCTCTTCGGTTAGGGATGCCACGTAACCTTCTTTAGACTCATGAGAGAGACACCTCCAACGAAAACCCTTCGTCAACCGCTTCAAAACTCCTACCCGTTTAATTTTTCTCTCTCCCGGTTCGTCTCCCCATTTAACTCCTAGTCTTTCTATCTCCATCCATCTCCCCCAAAAAATCTTTCCCCCTCCCAAAAATTTATCTTATTAGTTTCTTCCGCATCTCTCTGTCTCTCTAATCTTCTTCTATTTTTCTGTTATCGAATAATATGAACTATTTGTGGGCAGGAGCAATTGGAGGCGCAAAGGCATCATTCTCAGGGCGGAGGCTAACAGTTAGAGCAGCATAAATTGAAGCCAACTAAGGTCCTCTCTCTTTCTCTCTCTCTGTGTGTCCATATATATTATGAGTTTCAGTTGACCTCCATATGATCTTCTTAAATTCGAAGCATTATGAATTTTAGTGAGGTTTAGGGCTTAGTTGTAGCTATCTATGGAACTTAAATCTCAACCGCCAGACAATGTATTGTCCGCCTGTGGTTCAAGCTTCAATCAGCTCCTCAACATCTATGGAACGGTACAAGAAACTGTGAGTATTTGAAGTTTTATTGTTTTCCCTCATTGTTCATGTAAGATTGAATTGAAGTTATCGAGCTTATAATAAACTTAAATGCATGTAATTTGTTTGTTGAAATGCCTATGAAGATGGGTTTTAGGAATTGGGTTCTTTTTCTTTTTTGGCAGGAAATCTTTTTTTTTGTGTTTGTCGGATTTGTATAACATAGACTAGAATGATGAAGGACAGAGGGAACTTAGCAATCATATTCGAAGAATCTTCAGAAAAGTGAGTTTTTTTTCTTCCCTTTCTCTTACTTTTTTAAATCTTTGTTGGGATTTTTAAATCCTGAAATTCAATGCAATTCGATGGATTTGGCATTCCTGCAATGGGTTCAACAAAAGGGTATACTTCAAGGAGATCCTTTTCGAAAAATGGTTCTTCTGTACTTTTTCTCTTTTCGTTTGCTATTCCTCTAAATATCTCTTCAAGTGATAATTGCAGCATTTCATACCGTTTCTTCTAACTTTCATGTAACTTAGAAATCACTTGTGGATTTTCTATAATGTTCTTATGTTTTCGTGTCATGGTCTTTATGATTTCTTGCATTAAGCTATGGATAACATCAAAGCCCCGTTTAGAGGGATCATTAAAGAAGTCAAAGGGAGAAAATATAGCTGTAAACAAGATTGGATTGGCAGAATTCGGCATCTGGAGAAAGATTGGATTGGAAGTTTCTTTAGTGAGTTAGCGCTTGCATTGGATTTCATCTGTTTGGAATCAATAGAAATTATGAGAAAGAACTTCATGGGTATTCATAAAATGCATACTCCAAATTTGTTTCCTTCAATCTCTTTATATATAGGTGGGATTTCTATTGATTCTCTGTTGATTCCATTTAAGATTTATTTTGTTGATACCATTTAAGATTTATTTACTGATACATTGCAGCAGTAGAATTTATAGGAAGAATCAAGGAATACTAAAGAAATAAGATGATGATGTGGCATCCCTTGCCGTTGTTTTCTTTCATCGAAGAATCATGATTAATGACTACCCATCTCTCTCTCACATTGTATTTTGAGGGGATTTCAACAAGGCTGCATGGAAGAACTTATTGTGGATGTGGATAAATGAATGGCAGTGATCTCTTGGGGTTTCCTCAAAGCCCGTCTGATTACATGTAATTTTTTTCCCAATTAGGTTTTTCAGATCTTATTTTCCAAAACCAGAGATTTAATTCCTCTTTTTTTCAGATCTGTTTACAGTAAAAAATAAATAATAATCATCCCATCTTTAGTGGGGTCGGCTCAAGATTAAAGAAGGCCTCATAAGCTTTTGCAGTGGGGTCAGCTCAACATCGTCCATCAACCAACGGAAGACTGACTTCAACATGTCTTGCATGGTTACCCCCTCTTGTCAGCTCCTCTTACTTGGACATTTATATTATAGAGAGCCCATCGAGTTTGGGGGAGATGATATTTTTGTTAGAATTAGAAGGAGGCCCAAGGAAGGCAATGCTGGACGACTACAGTCAAATTTATAGATGCAAATTTGGACTATTTCCTAGATGGCCTAGGAGATCAACTTGAGTCTCGAGTTCTCAATATTGGAGAAGGTATTAGGAGTAATATAATAAGGTGAATGAGATACACTGTTTTAGTATCAGTGTATCTCAGTCACAATCTTTGATTAGCATCAATTAAGGATATAATATATTTGATTAGAATTTGATTAGATTAGCTTTCTATCTTGAGGTCAATGTAATCTCTATATAAACTCCAATGGAGCTCGTTGTAATCACTCAAGCTATTCAAGAAAATCCCTTTTCTATCATGGCATCAGAGCGGGTCGATCGGACCTTGTTTTGAATTTTTCTTCCAATCTTATTTTTCCTGCGAGTGGCACTCCACTGCCCGTCTGGCTCTATTTTTTTTTACTACCTATTCTTGTTGCATAGCACGTTTGACCTATTGTATAATCTGGTTCTACCAAGAATTCATCATTCCCACTCTGAAAAGTGTTGTTGCTCATCCTGTCCACAACAGTCCCAATTTTTTTTTATTACTTCTGCACATAGTCACAAAGTTCGCTTTTAAAACGTGTTTTAAACGTTTGGAGGGGATCACCGTTTAAAACTGCGTTTAAAACAGGTTTGCCGTTTTAAACGGCTAAAACGCGTTTTAAGTTTTAAAGGCGTAATAAACGTTTTAAACGTTTGTTTTTTAAAAAAAAAACTTGAATTTAAAGAAGAGGAAAGGTATCATTCCAAAAAAAAAAAAGAAGGGGAAAGGTTTTAGGGAAAACCTCTTGCCTCTCTTGCTACTCTCGCCTCTCTCTTGCTGCTCCCTCGCCTCTCGGCTCTCCGGCAACTATCAGGTGACACAGTAAAAAAGGTTTTAGGGAAAACCTTTTTTGGAATCATGAATGATGAATGGTGATCAATGACTGTTGAATTTGAATTCTTCTTTTGATGCTTAATATTAAGGAAATCTTTTAATGAATGATGCTTTTAAATGATTCATAGTCAGTATTATGTTTATATATATATTTTAATTATTATTTTTTAATTCTCCGTACTTTTCCCGTGTTTTACCGTTTAAAACCCGTACTTCCCGAACGTATCATTGCCGTTTAATACCCGTACCTGTATCCGTACTTGGTGACTATGCTTCTGCATGCTACTAGTTTATGCAGGAATTGCTTACAGCAGACAGCCCTCTCTCCAAGCACCTATAGCATACCTTGCAACCCATAGTAGAGTTCCTCTTCAGGTCTAAGACACCTCTCTTTACTGATATAGAAAAGAATGTCTCTCTTCCTCTGATCCATGTATGTATTCTTAGACATATCCTTGGGCCTATGACCAATGATAAATCTTAAGAGGTTGAATAAAAACAAAAAAAAAAAAAGTGGAAGAAGGGATACATGATTGATTTTTCTAGCAAATAAGTTGATAAGCTCCTTGGAGAGGCTGTTGCACGAGTCAGTGGGAAAATATGACTCTTTGGCGGAGTTACAGTTCTATCAATGGAATCTTTGTCGACACTACAACTGAGATGATGCAAACTCCAAGCCTATTTCCACCACTCTTTTGTTTTGGTTATGGTAGATGAGGTTTCACAAAAAAAAATGCTCAAAGAAGTCTCCTCACAAGCCCATAGAGGCATTGTTCAGGCCTGTCAGAGGTCTTTCAGGTCTTTTAAGGCCTTTCCTTGTGCTCATCGAGGCCCATTTTAGCTCACTTAGAGGCTTCTTTTGCAAGCCCAATGAGGCCATCTTTTCAAGTCTTCAGACCACTATTCTAGGTCCATAGAGGCCTATTTATCAAGCCCATCAAGGCTCACATTTCTTGGCCATTATAGGCTAGTCCTTTCCTATAATCACATCAAGAAGAGTACGAGACTTATTCATCAACAAGAAAGCCAGTGAAGATCTAAAGGTACAAAAGTGGACTTTTATTCGTCGCAAACATAAGGAGATTTTTGAATCCCCGTATGTTTGAGGGGGAGTATTGGAGAATATATTAGGAGTAATATAACAAGGTGAATGAGATAGACTGTATTATTATCAGTGTATCTCAATCACAATCTTTGATTAGCATTAATTAAGGATATAATATATTTGATTAGAATTTGATTAGATTAGCTTTCTATCTTGAGGTCAATGTAATCTCTATATAAACTCCAATGGAGCTCGTTGTAATCACTCAAGCTATTCTCAATAACACTTAATTGCCTACAATCCCTGAAATGTTATTGCACATGCACATTTTTCTTAATCAGGTATTATCTTTGGTGAGGAGATTTGATCAACCTAAGCCCTTCGTTAACGTGTGTTCTGTGCCGAATGTCAAGTGAAGGTTTTTAGCACAACCAGAAACCATTATCAACAAATTCAATTTTATTAATTTGATTGTTATATTCTTTTTTTCTTTCCAAAAGCATTATTAACCTTAATTCTATTACATATTGTTATACTTTTTTTATGTGTTTTGTTTTGTTTTATTTTATTTTGCTATCATAATACTTCACGTGCATTGCACAGGGTGTTTGCTAGTTAAACAGTAAAAAAAATATGAAAAAGACTAAAAACCCTTCTTCTCCATTTTTCATCCCTTTGATGAAAAAGGGAAACCTGAGAATGCAGATCTCCTCCTTGGTTCATGATCGCCGTGACGCCAGTATCGTCGGTTGCTAGAGTTGTAGTTTTATATTTTGCTTCGATGGTTGGAACATAATCAATCTAGGTCTTGCTAAATGTTGATCCAGGTGAAGTCTTTGGACTTAATTTTCAACTTCTTTAGATTATCTTCCAACATAGCTAAAGCTCCCAAATCATCCTCCCCACCTGAAAGCATCAAATGTTGAAAATTTGAAGTACCAATAGCCGAAGAGTACGGTGTTGCAAAAATGAAAAAGTAAGGGACGAGATTGTGCCAGGGCAAAATTGAAGAAAAGGGTGTTGTCCAGAGCTGAAATTGGGCAAGTTCCTTTCGTTAGATGCTCGGAAGCAGTTCAAGATGGGTTTGAAACCGAAAACACAGCATCACAGAGAGATCACCTGAGCTTGACCAATTTGGGGAGTCGCTCAAGGTGTGCACAATGTCAATCCCCTTTGCTCTTTATGGCCTTGTTCCGGACTGTAACTAGCCCCTCATAGAGCTTGTGAACCGCCTTGGCTGCATCTTCACCCTGCCACCGAACCATCCACCTCTACAGTCACCGTCTCTGCAAACGAATGTCGTTTAACTTCCTTTCAAAATGAAAAGGACTTTTTGGTCTTTATAGCTCTTTTTTTTAGTATTTAACTAGTAAGAAGCCCGTGCGATGCACGAAAATGATAAAAGGAAAAAAAGTGTATTACAATATTAATAAGCCTATTGAAAAATATTTGATAAAGTTTGTTCTTAAAAAAATTAAGGGAAATACTAACTTACTGCCACATTAGACTATGTAGTCTAATGTGCAGTCCTCATTGGTCAATGCCACCCTTTTTACCATAGATCAACTTTAGTTAAGATTCACTCATTCCTAGTGTTAAGCAATCTAACCTTGATTTTTAAAAATAAAAAAGCAAAAATATTAACTTTAATTTTCGTAAGCTTAATCATAGTTAAAGGATTGTCAAAAGGGACACTTGCCATGGCATTAGACTATATGTGTGGTGTGCTAATCACTGCCCAAAATTTAAATATAGATAGTAAAAAAAAGTGTGGCTTGCGAGCACCCCAATCTTTACTCACAATGAATACATCAATTTTGAAAAAAGTCTAATTGAAACCAAAATAATAAAAAAGGACAAAAAAGCCAAAAACCGTCTTATCCTCTTCTTCCTAACGATCATGGACAACCCCAAAAAAAAACCTAAAAATCAAGTTTAGTTGAGAGTACAAATTAATGGGAATTAACTGGATTTGCAAAAAAAAAAGAATCTACCAAAAAAAAACAAACCCTCAAATCTTTACTGATAATACACCAATGAATACTGACTGAGTTGTGAATCAAGTTAGTTGAGAGAACAGATTGATGGGAATTATTGGAAAAACAAAAACCAAGACAAATTGATAAGAAGGATTAGAAAATTTACTAAATAATTAAGTTGGAGTTCTGTCATTGACCACTACCAACTTAATTTGTATGCCACCACTGCTCCTTTAACCCTTTAAGTGTATCTGAAAAGTGAGAATTGAGAACCGAAACAAGATTAAAAAAAAAAACGTAGGATTAAATTATAAATGGAACCTGTGATCTATTTGGTTTTGCAATTTGCACCATGAAAAGGAAAAATCACCGAAAAGGAGAATGAAGTAAACTGAATAGGTTGATCTCCAAAAGCATTCATACACACATAAATACACAAATAAACATACAAATTTTTTTTGATGGAAATGTTATGATGAACACATACACAACACCTGATTTCCGTACATTCTCTCTCTCAATCTTGCCAAAGACTTTGGCTTTCAAGTTTGAGCAAACTCTGTATCTAAGAACCAACCCACTAGGCTCTCCATCCTAAACACCCAATACAAGTCAACCATAAACACACGATTTGATAAATCCCACAAACACTCGGTATCTGTTATATATCCCTTTGCTTACAAAAACATCCAAATAAAATGCTCAAATTTCTATATATAAATTTACATTTATCTCATTCACAATCACCTTCATGATCGTTCAAATGTCTATCTATCAAGTCAAAATATTTCTAAACCTAATAGCAGTGTAGAAACATCATTCTTAAGTTTGTTACTCAACAACCACCTTAACTATCAGATGAAGGAGCTTTATAGTAGATGTCGTGTGTCTCTCTTGACACTATCGGTGCTATTCTCTGATAATTACTTCAGTGCCTCTTTTGCCCCAAGGTCCCTCTTGCAGTTTTGAGTTGTTGCATATTGTCTGTGCACAATGATCAAAATAGACCTCTCTTATTATCTCTCTCTCTCTCACACACACACAAAAGCATGCTAAAGTTTAAATTGGTGTTTATGGATTACAATTCTTGAACAAACCAAGCTTTGTACATAGGATATTACGATTTATACCATACATATCGGTTTGCAGGTGAAATTCCTTGATAAATCTATGTTCAGAAGATGCTATCATAGAATAATATTAGTGCCAACTGCCAAAAACATATGTGGTGATATCCCAACATTTTTATTGCCTAGTGTATCTCTTTCATAACATGATGAAGAGTGCGTCTCAGGCGCTACTTTCCAGCAGTGGAGAGAGAGAGAAAAGTGGGATATGGACCAAGGGTTTAAGTAGATGACAAAATAGTGCTTTTAGAAGACATGGATTGAGGGAAAATGAAACTGTTGCAAGCTTTGGTTTAATTAGTAGTCATCTTCCAATACAAACTACAGTGCACAGAGAGAGGAGGAGACAAGGAGGGAGTTACAGGTATGAAATTTCTCTGTATAAAGAGCAAATTTTTATGGCAATATGTTTGCAGATTTCTGCCGGGAGGAAAAAAAATCAGATTTTCTAAACTAACTCTATCCAAATGCGCACAGTTAAATTTCTAATTCAATATTAACCATACGCATGGAATCAAACTTAGAAAAGAGAAGATTTAGTGATCTTTGGTCAGAATTAAAAAAAAAGAATTAAAATGAATCAAACTCACTTGAACTTAGTGTAGTTGGAGGAGATGGATAAAATCAGAAATAATGATACAAAAATTGAAATATCTTCAGATTTTTTTATTATGATTGGAACGAACACGCACCTAAAGTTAATTTTAAGTTGATTAGCTAAGTTTAATGTTGAAAGCAATTAACAAAAAATTGTACTTTGTAAATTTAAATAAAATTATTCTTACGTTTGTAGATGTGTTGTGTGCGCCATGTATTCGCTGGAAGGAAGAACATATGTTTCATTTGACTTGAATTTTGAATAAGAAGATATAATAGGACATGAAGATTGAGTATTTATAAAGTTTTATTAGTGTTTCATGTAGATTTATATAAGAAATAGCAGTAAATACCAAATGAAAAGTATACATACTGTTTTATTGTAGATGAGTCTGGCTCGGACCGTACCATGTCTTCTACAAGCTTTGAATTTCCTTTCGACCTATGAAGTGGAAATGATGTTTACCGGGATTAGAATTTAAATGTACATTAAATATGACGGTGAGTAAACATAATATAAAACGTAGAGTATGTACCTCTTGTATGGTAATAAAGGTGGAGAAGATGAACCTATCATGTAAAATTTGTTGTGATAATATTCTGCAGTGAATGAATCAATAGTACATACTGTTAAGTAACACCACTGAGATGAACTAATATTTAAAAAAATGCCGAACATGTAACATATTTATAACTTTATCTGTGTTGCTTGTGTTAAAAAAAATCATAAAAAGGAACAAAAAATCCAAATATATTTCATGTTTTTAAGTAATGGTAAACAATCTGTAAAGTACCATGGGTCTCTATTAGAGAACAAAATAACAAAACTATATCTTTTAAACCCAAACATATTTCACCAGAATAGTAACTATGGTGATGTGCTGTTGGTGTGTGCAAAGGGCACTGGAAGGCCTCAATGTGATGTGCTGTAAGTGTGTGCAGAGGGAAAGTAAGCAAGGTATTTTTTTAAAATAAAAAATAATTAAAACCCAAGATTCATAACTATGGAAGAACTAACATCAATTAATAATAAATTAAGAGGATAACATACTCCATCCGTTCCCAACAGAAAAAATTGTTTTGTTAAATACATAAACTCCAACAATCAAAGCTCACCCAATCCACGAAGCATATAAAACACTGATTGAGGTACAAAGCATAAATCAAAAAATGGCAGTAAAGTTTGATTTTGGAATATGCCAAGATCCTTAATTGAAATTCACATGATATTTTTAAAATTACTCAAAAACAGAAAAACCCAAAAAAAAAAAAAAATCTCTACATAAAAAATTACAGTATTTTTTAAAAAAGCATTTAATTATAGGATAAAGCTTCTGAGACCCCATTAGGGCTGAGACCATGCTCTAACTGCATGGGATTTCAGGTGGGGCCTACCATGTGAAATGGGCCCCACCTCAAATCCAATGCTCTTAGAGCATGGTCTTGGCCCTAATGGGGTCTCAATAGCAAAGTCCTTAATTATAACCAATACCAAGAAAGAAGCAAAAACAGATATACATTTTTTCCAATTATATTGATGTAAGTTCACTTCATTTATTCAAGGGGTTCAAGATATATTTGGGAAAAAAGCCCAATTAATGCGTGTTAGAGATTGGCCAGCCCATGAGCAAGCGGCTATTCCAATTACAGGGGTGGATCAAAGATTAGGAGAAGAAGCAAAAAACAGCAATTTAAAATACATGGGTGGATCAAAGAATAAAAGAACCAAAATACAGCAATTCAAAATACATGGTTGGAGCACCGCAGAGGAGAAGAAGTGCAATACAATAAGTAGTACAACGATGAGAAAAGTAACAGAGCCACAATAATTTGTACCAACATATACCAATTAACTGGGCATTACATTATTATTTGAGCGAACATCTAAGAAGTACAGGAGGTGGAAATCACAACTAAGATGTAAGAAAGGAAGAATAGAATAATGGATGTTCAGGTAAAAGACACTTACCCTGAAAAGTGAATATCGTTGAGTTTAACAGTTTGCAACAAAAGATAGGTAAACACTTTACCCTTATAAGTGCTGATCAAAGAGTTTAACAGTGTGCAACAAAAGGTAAAGTAAGCATCAACTTTGTAGTTTGAATTGGGTAGAGGAGAAGAGATTTAGATACGATGGGGAAATAGGAAGGGGAGAATAATGTGAAAGAGGAATAGCTTGAACAAACGGATAACCGTCGAGTCCGTAAAGGGTGGAGGACGTGATTTGAACCGGCGTGTTTCTTTAAGCCCTTGAGAGATCGTGTCTTAGAAGGTCATGGCAGAACACAGCTGTCTATGGAAGATGTACACGCAGTTGTTGGGATGGTGCCATTTGATTAAAAAGTTTAATATGGAGAGTGCAGAGGATATAAAAGAAGAGTTAAAAGAAGTTTTAAGTAATGCTCTGTTTGTTTCGAAGTAAAATAGAGGAAAACAAATGAATTTCACGGAAAATGCCAGTTGTCCTAAAGAAAGTACACTTGGAAAATGACATTTTTCATGAAATTCATTTGTTTCCCCCTATTTTACCTCAAAACAAATGGAGCATAAATAGAAATACTCCCCAGCGGAAGAGGAAATTCGGTTTGCAAAACGCTCGAACTGGACGGGCACAAGATGGAGAAGCGTGTCATTTTGAGAGACGCATTGTACAGGTATGGTATCCTTACTCGTAGAGAACCAACCGTGATGCTAAACCTCCTCCCAGAGTTGTGGTTTATTTAGTAGTAATTAGAGATTTTTTTTCAATGGTGTATTTCAGTAAAGTTTGGGGTGCGCGTAGCACCACCTTTCATTAATCTAACCTTGGTTATAAAAAAAAAAAAAAAAAAATATTAATCTTAGTTTAATTTGGTTTAACTACAGTTAAAGGATCTCTATAAGCCGTCACGTGTCCCTTTTTTAACACCCACTAACTATGGTTAAAACTCGTTCACCCCTAGGGTTCATCCATCGAACCTTGGTTTCTAGAAAAAAAAACCTTAGGTTGCTTAATTATGCTTAACCACAATTAAAGGGAGCTCCACAAGCTGTCACGTGTCCCCTTTAACGCCCACTAACTGTGGTTGAAATTCACTCACCCTAGGATTCATCCATTTAACCTTGATTTTTAGAAAAAAAAAAACCTTAGGTTGATTATGCTTAAACACAATTAAAGGGGGCTCTACAAACCACCACGTGTCCCCTTTAACACCCGCTATTTGTTCTTATGATTCGCTCACCCCTAGGATTAATCCATCTAACCTTGCTTTTAAGAAAAAAATAAAAATAATAACCTTGGGTTAATTATGTTTAACCATAGTTAAAGTATCTCTATAAGTTGCCATGTGTTCCTTTTAATACCCACTAACTATGGTTAAGATTCACTCACCCCTAAAGTTCATCTATCTAACATTGCTTTTTAGAAAACAAAATATATATACTTAATTTTGGAAATATATATTAACCTTAAGTTGATATTATTAACCTTGGTTAGAAACCAATTATCATTTATTTAATTTAATTAACTAACCGTGTGTTGAAATAGGGTACTTTAGACATTTTAAAATGTTTAAATTATGACATCATCAAAGTCCATCCATAAAGTAACGGTAAGTTACTTAAGGGAATGGGGTATTTGTTACTGACAACTAAAGTTGAGGGGAGGACAGTGTAATTTTAGAAACTAGAGGGGAGGTTTCTGAAATTTCACCAAACCTTAAGGGAGGTGAGTGTAATTTACCATTTTTAAAATTTGTAGCTTTTAATGGACACAATTTCATATGTTGTTTGTGAGTTTTTTTTTTTGTGAAAAATGGTAAATGAGTTTATAACTTGGAATTTCTAAATTACTTTGTAGACCCACAATATGAACCATCCAATCCAAGTTCAAATCAAGACTATTGTTGCAAATTTCTGTAATTCATTAGTTGTTTGTTTCTGATGTGGCATCTGTGTGTGTAGCTGGGTATACCCGTTCGGATATTGTACAACATCGAATTCTAGTTCTAAAGACAATTCAAGTTGCTATAATATTGCATAGTATTCCTAGAAAATGAATCTCCCAATTCAAGTTCATATCCAAGATTGTTGAGAAAATTTTCCGTAATGCTTTAATTGTTTGTTTCTGATATGGCATCTTAATGTGTAGCTGGGTATTCCCATATGGGTATATGCGTGTACCGCATCAAAATGTAGTTCATAAAGGCTCAATTCTAGTTGTAATCACCAATATTTTGTATTATTATGAATTTGTATTGTGTACTTAAAAGGTTCAATCTTCAGTTAAAGGTTCAAATGTTCAATCTTCAGTTAAAAATCCCAATTCTTATATTTTTCCCATCATTTTGGTAACATATGGGTTCTGTATTGCAGACTGTATAAGCTTTGCATGAACCAAATTATATGATTTTCATAAAAGGCCTCCCTTGTTCAACATATCATCTTTAAGTGAAATATCTACTTGGATATTGTCTCACACTTTGTCCCCATGTGCATCTGGGATTGTTGGCAACCCTAGATCAAAAGATGAATATGAGAAGAAGATAATTGTGTGGGGTTGGCAGTTGCACCACATAAGGGCATTTTGGTGGAATCAGCACCGCCAAGGAGAGGGAGTCGGCACCACCCGAAAGAATAAGGAAAAAAGATCTTGAACAATGTTTTATTCATTTGGTCATTTTGGGTTTTCCACATATTTATAAATTATTAAAGTAAAATCATACGAGAAGCAAAACTCTAGAAGTAATAAAAGAAACATATGTAACACTTTCTCACTTATCTATCTATTAACTAAATATATGCCGGAATAAATTCTCCTCATTTAACACTGCCACGTAGGGTTGCCATCTTCCCACCTTATGACACGTGTCATCTAAAAAATCAGATTTCTTTCTCAATCGGTGCTTCCAATTCAAAAGTCACTATTTCCACTAATGGCCCCACTTCCCAAATGAACAGACGTTCCTGTTCCTGAGGGTTTAACCTATTACATGGACACACCCCTTCCAAATGGTACATTACGCCTGCATTTTGCATTGCTCTTTGTCCATCTCCGCCCCTCATCTCATCTCTCTGTTACAATTCTCTCTTTCTCTCTCTCCCTGAATTCCCGTATTCCTTCACTTCTGGTTGCTTTATCTTGAGTGCTCCGATTGGTCTCTCTCGAGTACATGCACAGAAACAAGGGACGACAGCGACGGATCCATTAGTTGTTCTCCTATCTCGGCACAGACCAACCCAATAAGTATTTTATTTTTTCTATAAATGGTTTTATTTTCAGATAAAGATGCATTTGTTTCAAACCAAACAAAATTACACATAAACCAAAATCTTAGAAAGGTAGGTTGCAGAAACAAAGTCTACATAAACCAAATGTTTAAAGACGTATGTTGCAGATGTGTTTGTTTAAAAAAATACTAATAAATGAATAAACCAAAATCTGAAGCACGCCATTTCCAGAACCAACTTTGGGTTTGATCCAGCACTAACAATCTCAAATGAAAAATAATAATTCCAATTAAAACACAAAATTAAAAGATGCAGGATGCATAGCCAAAATTAGTAATACCTCCACAGCTCCATTGTATCGCTGGATCTTCTTCCATCTTCGTCGGCTCTTTTTCTCAAAATTGCATAAGCATATTTAGGGAGGGGTAGGTTAAAGAACCATATCTCTCTCTCTCCATACCAATATCTCACATCTCTCCCTAAAGCCCCTCTATTTGTATCTTAGTTTTCTGCAGACACAATAGATGGTTCCAGATGATTATGCAATGGAGCTTATGAGGGTGGTCTCGAATGTTGATTAGCATATGGGTTTTGTATCCCATGTCATGTATTGATGGTGTACTGTCAACTTCCTAGACCATTATCATACCCCATGATTGCTATTAGTTTTCCCAAGATATCATAAGACTAATTTTGTTTGTTTCCATCATCTTTACAACTGAAGCCTATGTGCTTTTTAAAAAAAAAAAACTATACTTCATAATGAATTAAACCAAAAAAAAAGGCCATGGATTTGCATATGCGGTTAGATGCTAAATGTATGGTGGGGTCTCACCACTTGCCAGATCAAAGACCATTATCAAACTCTCATCTCACAGACTCACATCCACATCTATCACTAAACCTAATTACTGTAGTTAAGTTTCACTAACCCTTATGATTAAAAAATCTAACTTTGGTTTTTAGAAAAAAATTCTTTTAACTATGGTTAAGATTTCCTTAGGGTTGATAACCATGATTAAATAATGCAGCATCAATTGTGATTGAATATAATATATTCTGCTGTTACATATTAATGATTTATTAAAATTTGTTAGTTATTTCGGGTTTTTGCATGGTTAATATTTATTGTTTCTGCTTTTTAATTTTTTTATAGGTCCATCATCATCACTTTTGCAGTTAATTTCATGTGGGTTTATAATATAAATTTTGATTATACTTCTAAGAACTCTACATTATCATTGGTGCATATCTCAACCAGGGAATGCATGGTTATTTAATCTAGAATGAGTCTATATAATCAGTTTCCTTTGGTTGTTAGAAATTGATCATATTTTTAAATTAATAAATCCACTAACATTTTGATACTATATTTTTTCCAATTTTGCATTTTAGGAACAAAATGAATTCACGTGCAATTCAATGTGGTAACGTACGATGTCGGTTATTCACATACGGACGGGGTTGCTTAGTTACAACAAACACGACTATCTTTTCAAATATTATTTTGAGAGAGTGGAGAAACAAGTTATATGAACAATAAGTAAATATATTATTTTTCCATTATGATTCTGATACGACATCAAATTAAAATAACATCACTCACTTTTAAATGTGACAGGAAGAAGATTACTTATTGCACGAACAAAGACAATATAGATGTATAAACTCTCTATAATATGTTTATTTGCTAATTGATTATTTAGTGTCAAATATTTTCAATTTCTACCTTTGAATCTAAATAATCTACTACTTTTTCGTAGTTTCGCGTTGGCTTACAAGTGAGACACATTTCAAAAAATTGTTCATGCATATCTACGTACCGGTAAGATCACTAATTTTAGCATATATTTAAATTTTAATGTGTACTGTTTAGTTTTTTTTTAACAAATTATCTTTGTACAATTGAACTTCAGGACGAAATTCGATAAAAAAATTAAAAAAAAGTTGAAGCAGGTATTTTTATAACTTTTACCAAAAAACAAATTGATGTATTTATTTATGTATTCAAATATTGATACAATAACCTATTAACTATTCAACATAATTATACCATGTTTTCGACAGTTTTACAAATAAAGAAAGCTATGCGATCACAAAAAAGAGGTATGAAATATAGAAAGACGTAGCGAGTCAAGCATTAGCAGCTAAAAAGTGTTCAGGGTACTAAAATAAACGCATTAATCATTTGTTTTTACTTATTTATACATTCAAATTATTGTGACATCACAAGTAGTATCATTTTTTTTCTTATGTTATTTTTCCAGATTTAATGCAACTATGAAGAATACTTACGACATTCTATTATTTTGTTACAACATTTTTCATAATTAAGTGACATGTTTATTATTGTATATTCATAACATATCTATAATTGTTTTATTATTTTGTACATTTGATTTCACTTTCATTAATTATATTTACCTTCTACCTACACGAGTGTTTGCATTTTATTAATGGTTTCACTTTTACTATTTTACATCTCATATCATATTTTTGGCCTGTGCATCGCACGGGGTGTTTGCTAGTAGACTTATAGAGAAAGACTTCTAAAGACAAAATAACAACTAAAAAATTATTATGGGAACCATATGTGACAGTCAACCTTCCACTTTCCTTTCTTGCAGAGGGTTTGATCTATCTTATAGGACTGAGTAGAACTCACTATTTCTATGAATATTTCTGAAACTTTCTAAAATAAATTTTGATGTAGAAGTGAGGAAGCCTCGAGGATTACACCTCACCTTACACTGTAGCCTTTATTAATAATTAAGGGTGTTGGCTAGTATGTAAGAGGACGTATAGGACTTATTGGTCTAGTTTTACTGGGTTTAAAGAATTGGAATCGATGGCATGTAGCATTTAAGTTTCATAAAATAGGAATTAGGTCTAGGTTTGGAGTATGTGTGCAGGGGAAATAGGTCTTTAGGTATTGTAAAGGTAGGGTTGAATTAGGGGATTAAGGGGTTTTGTTTGGAAATTGGAATAGGTTATGGAAGGAATTAAGGCTAATGGAGTGAGTGATGGGCGTGGATAATGGGCTATACGATTATGTCAAAAGGATCTGATCATATGAATGTTCCAATGGACTGTTAAATATTAGAAAATTAGTGTAAGATATAGGGATAGGAATGAAGTGGGAGGATCTAACAACGTCAAAGAAGCCACCACAGGATTTTATGGAGTCACAACACGGAAGAGGAATTCTCTTCGGATATCATATCCAGCACATTAGCAATGCTACCATAGAATGAGGGGACTAGTGGTTTACATAAATCAGATTGGCTGTGGGAAGAAGCTTCATAGACCCCCTTATTCCTGGGCGGGTTTTTCTACCTATTAACCCAGATGTTGTCCAAAAAATGGATGACTCATAAATTTTGACTCGGTTGACCAAGTCTGTTTAAACCTGCCTGCTCTTTGTAAAACAAAACAAAACAAAAAAATATAAAAGCCAGCGGCAACTTCATTAGCAATGTCGCCATCCAATAGAATTGCAAAAACTAGAGGGAAAGTCATTGTTGCTCCTTGAGTTCAAGAGAAGAAGAGACAGAACGATTAGGTTTAAAAGACAAAAAAATAAATTTTCTTTGTTATATACTTCATTTATACATTTAGCTGAAATTACTTATTCCTTGTAAAGAGTCAAAACACCTTAAACTCTCTGCTACTGGCCTACAAACTTCATATAATATTGAACATTCCCTTTAAGTGAAAAAAAAAAGAAGACTTTTAGAGCCCTCTTATTTTAATCTCTTTTAACAGCCTTTTTTAACAACTGGATTGGATGATTTAAAATAAAAACAATATTTTTCAAGTACATCTATCTAGCTAATTTTTATGGATCAATTATTTTGTACGCTGTTGGTTGGATGTCTATATAAAGGATAAGATTTCTTTGTCACCTTTTTTTTTTATTAATTACAAAGACGAGTTTAACACTTGGTGCTTATGCACCAAGTATTATTAATTACAAAGATTTGTTTTTCTCCCTTTGAAATTGTGGTAAAGTTGGTGCCCATGCAGGGTGAAAGAATATGGGATTTATACAACATGGGTTTCTGCCACCTTTGCTTCCAAGTAAGAGAAACTTTTATCAATTCATTTCTTTCTTCGTTTAATGCAACAGGAATTCAAAATCAACCAGCAACAAGAAAAAAAAAAAAACTGAAATAACAAGGCAATGAAGATGTAGAAGACAAGATTTATTTTGATTTTTGTTCATAGAAATTCATTCTAAACAAAAGAAACTCTGATTTAAACATAATAATAATAATAATAATAATAAAATTCTAGAATAGAGCTAGTCTGACCGCACTGTGGTTGAGCACTCGATCGTCTTAAAACAAGAAATGTACTCTCAGATAGCATTTAGGAATTGAGAGCATTTAACTATTAAGTTGAGATATGTAGCTTAAAGACATGTGACTGCTGTATGTGAACTGTTGTTAATATAATATGTAGCTTAAAGACATGTGAATGCTTTATGTGAACTGTTGTTAATATAGTTTGGCGCTAAGATAGTTTCATGACATAGCTGGATCTAAATTAATATTTAAAAGCTTGTTTGGTAAATGACTAAAGAATAAGCAAATTTTAAAGCTAGACTAGATGGGTAATTTTGAGATTTTGAATTGTTTTAAAGGATAAGTTGTCAAACTTTGAAGTAAATTGTAAACGAACATGATTGTGGGAGTATATTAGCGGTTTATTTTTTTGTTTTAACCAGTAAAGGTGCAAATGCTTTGCATGTATTATTTTTATAGTAACAAAAATACAATAAATGTTAAAATTTATTAATTATAATATTATATTCTCAATGGAGAACTGAAAAATAATATTAATATTATTTACACATGGCTAGTATTTTGGATTAAACGTTTCAAGAAAGTTGGTGTTTTTGATTTTAAAGTGATATATTTTGATTAAACCCGATAACTTTCTGATGACTAAGAGGTTGATGTCGAATCTTGGTCTTAATAAGGTTCTTGAAGAGCAACAAATCACATTTATAGTGTTGAGTAAAACGCTACCAGTCTCTCTTCCTCAGAACCAAAATAAAGGCGATTCGTGAACTGAATTCAAGGGTGCTTTTGTCGTTTCGCCTCCACCTCTTCATTCGCTCATGCATGAACACTTCAGGGTCTGCTACGCCTGGAAATGATACGGAATAGACTCGCCTTCAAGGATCGAGTAACTCAAGATCCACCGGGATCACTGAGTTCATGGAACGGTTTTCTCCATTTGCGTGAGTGGGGAGGAATCACGTGCAGTCGCCGGCATAATAGAGTCACCATATTGGATCTACAATCCAGTGGTTTGGTAGGGTCGGTGCCACCCCATATGGGAAACCTCATATTCCTTAAAACAAATTTCATATCGGGTAATATTCCGATCGGTATGGGAAGACTTCCAATGTTGCAGGAACATGCAATATTGTTTGTGTAGTACGTACCACATTCTCATCCTCACTTGGAAATATATATCACCCAATTAAGTACTCTCTAGTTGCAAGAACATGGTCCAACTTGATCAGTCTAGAGGAATTAATGGACGTCTCTAATAACAAGAGGTTGACAGGTGAAATAATTGCTATTCCCCTTAGCCATTGCTTGAAGTTGGAAAACGTTCGAATGGAGGGTAACTTCTTTCAAGGAACAATTCCTCATTCTTTGGGTACTTTGAAAGGAATTCAGGTCCTCGAGTACCTTTCGAGCAATAAGTGGGAAAATTCTGGGATATCTAAAGTAGTTCACTTTTCTTTCAGAATTTAAAAATTGCTTCAACAATTTGGAGGGTGATGTGCCAAATAAAATAATGGAGTCTTCGGGAAATGCAAGTGCAGTTTCAGGAAACAACAAGCTTTGTTGGGGGTGTATTGTTAGAACTGCCGATTGCCAACATGCCACATCTCAGCCTCACAGAAAGAAGAAATGTCTCATTCATTTAGAGTAACTATCATTGTAATAAAATTGGTTATGATTTTTACTGTATTAGCACTAATCAATGCTGCTCTTTATCGAATAAGAAAATCTAGAAAGAAACATTCTCTCTCGTCTTCCTAAGAGGACTCGTATTAGAAGGTGTCATACGCAGAGCTCCTTCAAGCAACTGGTGGGGTTCTCTTCGAATAATTTGATTGGTGTGGGTAGCCACGGCTCTCTGTACAAAGGAATTTTGGATAGAACGTTGTTGCAATAACCCAACCTTCAACAGCGAGGTGCTTCCAAGAGTTTCATTGCCAAATGTGATGCCTTGAGAACATTCGGCATCACAATCGTATCAAGATCTTGACTGATTGCGCAAGCATTGATTTTATAGCTCTAGTTTTTGAGTACATGCCAAATGGTTGTCTGGAGAATTGGATGCATCTGAATGTTAATGTGCAACATATAAGAAACGAGATCTGAATTTGCGGAGAAGGTTACTGATTATGATCTCTCATCTATAATTTTATATGAGCCTGAGATTGTCTGCAATTCCAAAATGACCTAAATCCGATATCCGGACCATTCCAGCTTGGATTTCCTGCAAAAATGACAATGAAAAACAGAGAAACCATAAAAGAGAATAATAAGATTATGGTTAGAAGGAGAGCTGAAGGAGCTATGAAGAATACTAAATGGGTAGCAAGTTTATAAAGATTGAAGGAAATAACAATATCATATGTAAGAATCGTAAATTTGGTTTCTTCTCTGAAAACTCCATGCAAAATCTCTCTAAAAATTTCTCCTCTCTTTGAAAATGAGATTAATCATCTATTTATAAGAGTTTAGGTGGATCTATTAAAAATAGGATACAACATCTGAAATTTTTTTTTAAAAGCAAACAATGAAAATTTACTACCCTTGATCTGTATCGAAACATAACCTCATTAATTATCATGGCTAGATAATTTTTAAGGCCTATTGTTCATAGGTTAAATAGAGAATATGACCAGGGGCTTACATGATGAATAGAGCAAAAAGAAAAATGGGTAGGGGAAGTCCCTACCCTGTATTCTGTTTTTTGCCAAAAAGGGGGGTGCTATGAACCATGGTGGTGGTGCTCTGGTGAGGGTCTGTAGTTGTAGGATAGCTTGGGACAGGTCTAGGGGAGGCCTGGGATCATGACCAAGGGAGAAAATGGGGTGAGCCTAGGCGTTTGGTTGCAAGGGTTCACCTTCAAAAAAATACTGACCAGTATATGGTGAAGGGAGTTTGGGTTTTATAGAAGAGGGGCTTAGGACCTCAAGGGAATTAAAAGGGAAGGGTGAGAACCTGTATGGACCCTCTGGAGGTCGAGTAAGGGCTGTGAAGAGAGAGTGAGGTGAGGGGTGGAGTGTGCAGGGCGTTTGCGGCTTGCAAACTAGAAACTCGCAAATGTCGGTAGAAGGTTTACCGACAATTTGATACTAGACCAAATTTAATTGGTAGTAGACCTTCTACCGCTAATAAGAAACTTCTAAATGAATAGGGCCTGGCCCATGCACACTCGGTCCTGGAGGCTTGGATTAGGGTTTTTGGGCCTTTGTGGGCCCATGCCACAGGTATAGGCCTTATGGGCCATGGCTTTGAGGTTCAAGCCCTAAGGGCTCTAGGGCTTGGGCTAGGGTTACCTAAGGCTGGGTTTTGTAGTAGGGTTTGACTAGGGTTCAACTAAGTTTAAGCTAGGGATTGGTCCTAGGGTTTTAACTAGGGTTGAGTCTAGGGTTTACCTAGGGTTAGGGTTTTGGTTGTAGGGTTTCCTAGGGTTTGACTTAGGGTGAGTCCTAAGGCTACTAAAGGCTTACCTAGGTTGTGAGGGATTTGGCAGAGGGTAACCATAGTTAAAGGACTTTAACTATGGTTAGATAGGGTGCAAAAATTGGGTGCTTACATCCATCAACAAAACTTGATAAAGATGAAAATGACAAAAATACTGATGAAAAATTATATAGAGGCATGATTGGAAGTCTCTTGTATCTCCCTATAAGTAGACCTAACATTATGTTCAGTGTTTGCATTTGTATAAGATTTCAAGCCTGTCCAAAAGAATCTCATATAATTGTTGTAAAAAGAATATTTAGATACTTGCTTGGTACAATTGAATTAGGTTTATGGTATCCTAAAGACACAACTCTAGATCTAATAACCTATTCAGATGTAGAATTTGCTGGATGCAAAGTGGATAGAAAAGGCACTAGTGGAACTTGTCACTTTCTAGGACATGCTATTGTTTCATGGTTTAGTAAGAAACAAAATTCAATAGCCTTATCCACAGCTGAGGCTGAGTATATGGCAATTGGATTGTTGTGCTCAAACTTTATACATGAAACAACAGTTAGAAGATTTTAAACTTTTCTATTCTAAAATCTCAATTAAGTGTGATAATACAAGTGCTATTTGCATGACTAAAAATCTCATTCAACACTCAAGAACTAAACATATAGAAATCAGATATCATTTTATAAGAAATCATGTTCAAAATGGGGATGTTGTGTTGGAATTTGTAGATACAATCAATCAGCTTGCTGATATTTTTACCAAACCCCTTCAATCTGATAGATTTAGTACTTTAAGAAGAGAATTGGGCATGGCTAGTCTTAATGAGCTAAATTGATCATAATTATGCCAAAACTTGCTCTAAATTAAAAATTGTAATTTGATGATTTTAAATTTGTGTTTAATTGTGTTATGAGCTCAATGTGAATGATATATGATGTTTTTGGATGCTTAAATGGACCAAGGGTCTCAAGAAAAATGTTTGAAAAAATCAAAATTAAAGAATTCCTTCAAATTCTGTACTGAATTCGATGACGAGTTCAGTTGAGGATTTGAATTCGTAGTTTGGAAACATAATGTTTTTTGTTCCCAATTCGGTGATGAATTTGGATGGATCATCAACTTCGTCAACAAAGTCAATCCAAAAATTAAAACAGAATATTTTCTAACTTCAATTCGGCAACGAATTGAGTCGAGGGTATAAATATAAGCCCCCAAATCCGAAAATTTTCAAACCTAATCTCTTCCCTCCAATGTACTATTCCATTGCTCCGACACCCTATTTCTCTCCAAATCCATTTCAAATCATTCCTAGCTTGAGAGAATGCCACTAAAGATGAAAAAGGCAAATGTGGAGCCCCCAAGAAAGAAATCTCGCACAGACAAGGGCAAGGAAGCAGCCACGAGTTCAAGCACTGCTCTATCAAAGTTCAAGGAACCCAAACATGAAAAAATCTTCAAGGAAAAGTTCCTACCTCGATCACCCCTCTACGGTAAGGTAGTTAACTTCATTAATCTAGCTGCCTTTGGTCTAGAGCACATCAAAACTCTTTTTGCTGCACTTAAGTGGGATTCCTTCCTATCCTCAAATGAAATTATGTTTCAAGAATTAGTTAGATCATTCTACACACATTTTCACTTTGACCAATCCAATTCACTTATCACTTCTTTTGTTCTAGGCAAAACCATCTCTTTTCACCTAAACAATTTGCACACAATTCTGGGAATCCCTCACTGTTCTCTTCAAACCTTTGTGACTGGTCAATGGACCAAACATGAAGGATTTGATGTGGTTGAAGCACTTAAATTAATGTGCTTAGAGCAAGACTTCACCACACCTTTCCAACCCAAAGTCAAAGAACTCACTTTGACTTCTAGACTCATCCACCACATAATTACATAGAATCTTGTCCCTAGGGCTGGTGGTAGGGAATACCTCACTTTCTTTGATGTTTTCCTAATGTGGTGCATCTTAAATTCTACACCTATTGATTTGTCCTACATCATTGTCCACTGTATGGATGATGCTTACAAGAGAAAATCAGGGTGTCTCCCTTTTGATCAAACCTTGACCAAAATCTTTAGACATTTCAATGTTCTCCTTGCTTCCCATACTGACTTTTTTGTAGCTAATGATTCATCAATTTATAGCAAAGCCACCATCCAAAGGATGGGCTATGTCTAGAATGAAACCTAGAAGGAATGGACTCCGAAACCTTCTGCATCTTAGTCCTCCAGCATTCCATCTTCTACTTCTACCTCCATTCCACCTCCAGTCTAAGATTCTATTCCTCCTTCTACTCCTATCCGTTCCTCAGTAGCACCAACATCAGTAGAGGCAGATCCAACAGCAGAGATAGCCACAGATGGTGAGTTTCAAATTGAGCAGTAGCCAGTACCAGAATCAGATGAGATGCTAGAGTTAGCAGATCCAGGAGTTGAGTGGCCTGAGATTCTAGTGGATGATGAGGTTCCAGAGAGCTCTTAGAGACAGATGTCTCCTCACTTTGAGGACCCTGGTCGTTTTTATGAGGATCCCAGTAGGCTAGCTCCATCTGAGGAGCAGCTGAGTATCATGTCTGGGCAGATAGCCTCCATGGCTACCAGCATGGAACAGTTCCAGCTGGAGATGAAGATGAGCCAGTTGAGGTTACAAGAGGAGATGAGAGCCTCCATACTATCCTTCATGTCAGAGAATAGAGCTCACTTGGCTACTCTACAAACAGAGACTAGGGAGTGCATCCAGATCCTCCAAGCAGCCAGCTCAGTTCAGTTTTCAGATATTCAGTCCAAGATGGACAACATCCCAAAAGAGGTTCAAGCAATTTCAGAATCTTTAGAACCAAGACTGGAAGAGATTGAGATATCTATGGATGTAACAAAGAATAGGGTAGACTCAGTTCTAGCCCTCATAGATAGAAAATCCATAGATGCCACAGAACAAGGAATTGCACTCAACAATTTGGTATCTATGATAAAAGGCAAGATAGAAGGTACTGAGAAGCACATAAGACATCAAGGATCAACCATTGACAAAATGGCCAATCTCCTTGGAAATCAAGCTCCAGTCATTCTTCAGACAGCCAAGGATGTGACTCAATTTTCACTTGAAGCAACCAACCTAAAGCAGTAATCCTTCCAAGTAATCAAGGATGGAGCCCCCTCTTCCAAACCTTCAACTTCTTCCAAAATCCATTTTATTCCTCCTTCTCCTACAATCCTCTCTAGCAGTAGTGATGACTCAAGTGGAGATGTAGAAGAAGAAGAAGAGGTACAAAAAGTTCAAGAAGAGAAAAATGAATGCCCATTAGAGGAAACCTTCAAGAAGGATGCAGAGCTCTTGAGAAAGCAGAAACAAGATGGATTGTAGTTCCACATTTTTTTTAAAACTTTTTGATATTGCCATAGGGGGAGAAAACTGATATGTAATGAAATTGAAATGAAAATACTTTTTGTACTTTTTGAATGATGAATGAATGAATCATATTTTTTTGTATCTTTGACAGGAAATGAAATTGATTAAGTTAATAACATATCTGTTTTATCATATCATAGAACTTCTCTTGATTAAAAAAAAACTGATATGTGATAATTTCTCTTTGTGGAACTTGTCTTGGTATTAAAACATGATGATATGTTTATTTGAAACATCTAAAATATGCTTCTAAGAAAAATATTTGTTACCATTTATATGAATGCATATGTTTAGGGGAAGCTAACCTCATCTTTTCATTGAAAATATAATCTGAGGGGGAGCGCAAACCCATTTCATTATATTACTATGTCATCATACAAAATGGAGAGATTGTTAGCCTCAGGGTTACAACCTTGGGTACCCCTACTAATTTTAATAATGACACAATAATGAAATGAATATTAAGGTACTAATAATTCTGTTTAAGTGCTTGGTCATTTCAGATTATAAGAATGCTAGCACTCCTATCATAAAAAAGGATGGAAATTATCCAAGAGGAAGTTCAACTCAAGTATAATAATATTGAAGATTCAAGTTTAGACCATAGTCCAAGTCGGGTCCATTGAAGACAAAGTCAAATCATCACCACCCAAGTTCAATCAATATCAACTCTCAAGAAACTTCAAATGTAACTTTATTTTGTTTTTGAGAGTACCTAGGACTTGTGTAAGAAGTCCTCAAAATATTGGTAAGTTGAATGCTCAAGTTCATAGTTTGACCATAGGAGCCTAGGACACTTCTTAATCATCATTCTAAGGCCCTAAGGAATCACAAAATCATGTTAAAAATAGCAAAATTGACCTAGGAATTCATTCCCATGACTTTGGTTTGATCCAAGATAGAATTTAGAAAATATGTTCTGAATTTGTTGACGAATTCTCAGAGTCCTCTGAATTCGGCGACGAATTGCTTATAGATTTTAAAACAGTAAGTTGCTATCTTAGAATTCGGTGACAAATTCAAGTGGGAACTCCACTTCGTCGACGAATTGAAGCATGAAACAAAAAAATCGTTATAACAGCTAGTTTTCAACGGCCTAAAACGCATTTAATGTTTCATCAACGGCTCTCTTGGATCAAGTGCTACAAAAGGAGTTCATTTATGAACTAAGAACAGCCTTTGATCAGTGCAATTGTAGAGACCCCGAATCTTTTTCATGTTTTTACTTCATTGTATTAGGGGTATTATAGTCCTTATGATGTTTTGATGTTTATTGTATTATATATTTATTTGGTGTGGTGTAAACTAGGTTTAATCAAACTTGTAATGGAGGGATGTCATATCACACCCTAAACTTTAGGAAGCTCTAGTTTTGGCACCGTTTACTGGAATTGAGTGATTATTGAACCATTAGAAAGGTGTTGGAACCCTCTTCGAAGTTCATATTTAATATTTTTCCTTATTTTGAGTTTAAGCCAAGTCAATGGTGGATTTTATCTAATGGAATTGCAGATCAGTCAACTTTGGGGACAATTTAGTCTATTAATTAAGTGGAATTTAGAAATTCTAAAATGCCAGAAATGTTCGTTTTCGAGAGATGAATCCAACCCAAGTTGAATCGTCAAAATCCGTCGAGCGAGTCAAAAGTTATGGCCAAAACAGTAAAATGAGTCGAAATAGAGCACCGATCGCTCGGTCAGAAGCAGCGATTGATCGGTCCAAAACCGATCGATCGGTATCTATCGACTGGTCCAGAATTTTGTATGGGGAAAATTTCCAGAGAGTGCTTTTTTGACCGATCGACCGGTCAAGAGCACCGATCGCTCGGTTGAGAACCTATCGCTCGGTCATAACCACCGATCGCTCGGTCCTTCGTGTTTTTGCAGAATTTTAGTAAGGGCTTTTTGGTCTTTTGTTCTCAGACCTTGAGGCTATAAATAGGGGGTCCTACTCGAAATATTAAAATACTCTACCTATTTCTAACCTAATTTGACAAAAAGGGGGAGAAAACCTAGGGTTTGAGGGAGAGGGTTGCTTGGAGAAGAAGGAGGTTGCTAGAAGATTGAGAGGAAAGCTTGGAGATCGTCCTCAAAACTTCTCCAAATCTCCTTGGGAGCGTTTTGAATCCAAGGGAAGGATTCCTAAGGTCGATATACTATCCTAATCAACTCTATTTTAATGTTTTGTGAATATTAATTTGATAGAAATGATAGAATAGAGATTAAATGCATTTTTTCCAAATTTTCTATAAAGTAAGCTAATTATTGATGGAAATGTGGATGGAAATGTGGATTGGATGTGGATAGAATATATGGAGGATGGGAAATGCATGGAGGATGGGATTAATATGTAGTTGTGAATAGTGAATTGATTGTATGAATGAATTATGGTTTGATGAATGCTTGAAAATATAGAAGAGAAATGGATTCATATTATGCGTACACAAGGTGTTTGTGAAAATGCTATTATACTCTTATGAAATGATGGTAAATTGATTATGAAATGCGATATGAATTATGATAAGATATGTATATGTGAATTGTTTGTTAAGTATGTCTAATTATTTGCATGGAAATTGATAGTTGGGAAGGTAAGAACTTAGAGGAATATCTCTCAAACCGGGAATTCTCTAACTATTTGGTATGGGACATATAGTGGAGTTTCCATGGTGGGAGATCGGAATCTAAGCAATTACCGACTCGAATGTTAATTTCGACACTTAAGTACACAAGCATGTGTATGTTAAGATAAGAGTCTCACAAGTCACACATGTGGACCACAAGCATGAGCATGACATATGTATGACATTCTGAATAAGCATAAGCATGACATGGTCCGTATCCGCCAAGAACGGCATGTCAACCTGATTCTTAGACATGGTCCGTATCCGCCAAGAACGGCATGTCAACCATATGATTTCTAAAGCATGGTCCGTATCCGCCAAGAACGGCATGTCTCATTACTGTGTGATCTGAATAAGTGCATAAGCATAAGCATCTCACAAGCACGTGGTCTCATAAGCATAAGCAACTCATAAGTGCATTGTCTTACAAGTCTAAGATTCTCACAAGTACACGAGTCAAGGTGATGATATGATGTATATGCGCACACGTTCTTCCGTACTCTGATTATGTTATTGGATATGTTCCTAACTAAGTGCAGTTATATTATTATTGTTGGTTGGATTTTATATACACTGAGTACCTTCGTACTCAGCCGGACTTTGTCTTGGCAGGTTTAGAGCGGGAGTACACGGCGGAGCCGTGGGTTTGAGGAAACATACGCAGAGGAAGGAGGTGAAGGTGAGCCTTCTGAGGAGGGAGCCAGAGACTTGGGTGGCTACACCTCTTAGTTTTTATTTCATTTGATTGAGAGAGTTGTATTAGACTTGAGTAGATGTTGCTTAGTAGACTTTTTTAGTTGTGTATCAGGCTCTTTAGTTTTAGAGTGAGTTGTATATGTTTACCGTAGACTTTTGCTATTTGATTATAGTTTATATACCAGAATTTTACTATCCCCATTTTTGGAGACTCGTGTAGTAGCCTTGCATGTCATGGATTTTAAGCAGGTTAAGTAATGTGGCGATCCCAAAGTCCTATTTTAGCCTTGTTGGATTTTTGGGGTCGTTACAGCAATATCTTCTATTACCTACTCATTCACTATTTATTGACCGAACTAGAGGCAGTCCGACACCCGTTGTATGAATTTTGAAGAAAAATATAGAGTTTTGACGGTAAAAAAGAAGTTTGGAAGAAAACTGTAAAACCCACAAATTTCCTGGTTTCGGACATAAAACACGCTGCAGTTTCTTCATTTGAGATGATGAACAACCGAAACGACAAAAAGTTGTCTATATGATCTACTAATACCCTATGGTGCGAGTTTCATGGATTTTTATTAGAGCACTTGGTAAATATCGAGTCCCAACTAAACTTCGACAATCTGTGAATTTCCTGGTTTTCTTATTTCC
>JABCRI010000548.1:0-42293 GCA_015143295.1 Tetracentron sinense
GCGATTTTATGTCAGTTAATTGTATTATAATTCAATTGATAATCTGAAAATTTAAAGTTTCTTACGTTTGAATACCAATATTAATTTTAGGATTTTGTTGCGTGTAGACTCGTGGGTTTACACACGTCCCACTATTTCCAGTACGACAAAAATTATGGTGTGGGCCCCACCCCAAAGTGTTTGTCCTTGTGCCGAGATTGTGGGGGTGTATATGGCTAGCGATCACCTTTGTTTTATTATGACACTTTTTTTTTTATCATTTATTTCGCATTAGTATTTAGCTTAGTGAGTAAATAAATTGTAAGTTGATGTCTTGCTTAAAAAAATTCCCTTCTAGTGACTCTATCTGAATATAGTCCTCTACTTAGTGCTTGTACATTTAAGTCTTTTATTTTTATATTCCTTCTTTTTTGAAAATTTTATTTGTGTGAAACTGATTTTGATTTTTTTATGTACTCCTTCATCTACCACCATGTGAGCTATTTGGAATGGTCAGGAATCGTCACTTCTTCTTATGGGCCATTAACCCTAGGCTACACATTGCTCTCGGCTGCCTTCAATTTTTGTCTTTCTTGCTGTTGATGCCTGCCTTTTGCTCTCAAATTCATACTGGGTAAGTTTATCGTAATTATAATATTACAGTGCTATTTTATGATAGCTAATTGCATCGTAATACTGTTGATAATGTAACATTTTACAAGTTTAATCCTAATTTAGAATAAAAATATTAATTTTAGGATTTTGTTGTTTCTAGACTCGTGGGGCCATACACGTCTCACCGTTTCCAATACGACAAATATTGGGCTGTGGGCCCCACCTGAAAGTGTTTGTCCTTATGATCTTTTGGGGGAGTATATGGCTAAAAATATCGTTAGTTTTATTATGACATACTTGCTTTAATCATTTATCTAGTGTGAGTATTTAGATTAGTGAATAAATCAATGGTGAGTAGATGTCTTGCTTAAGGGAAATTCCTTTGAAATGACTCGATCTAAATACTGCCCTCTTTTTAGTTCTTGTAGTCTTGCTTATGAGCCATTAACCCTAGGCTGCACGTTGCTCTCGGCTGCACTTCAACTTTCGTCTGTCCTGCTATCGATGATTGCCTTCCACTCTCGGCTTCATTCTCGGTATGTTTATCGTAATTAGTATACTGCAATGCTCTTTTATGTTAATTATTTAATTTTAGGATTTTGTTGCTTGTTGATTATTGTGGCCATACACGTCCCACTGTTTACATTATGATAAACACTGGGGCTTGGGCCCCACCCTAAAGTGTTTGTCTTTGTGCCGAAATTGAGGGGCGTATTTGGCCAGCAATCCCCATATTTTTATTATGACATTTTCTTTTTGTCATTTATCTAGGGTTAGTATTTAGCGTAGCAAGTTATATAATGGTAAGTAGATGTTCTTCTTATGGGAAGTTCCATTCTAGTTACTAAATCCAAATACTACATTGTCTTATTTCCTATATTTATAAGTCTGATTTTTTTATATTCTTTCTTTCTTCAAAATTTTCTATTTAAGAACTAATTGTTTTTAAAAAAAAATTATGTACTCATTTATCATACAACTACACCATGTGAGTTATATGGAATGGAGCGGGAACTGCGACATCTACTAATGGGTCATTAAACCTAAGGTGCAAGTTGCTCTAAGATGCTCTTAAGCTATCGTCTTTGCTGTTGTCGATGACTGCCTTTCACCATTGGCTTTATACTTGGTGAGTTTATCGTAATTATAATTTATTTTATGTTATTTAATTGTTTCGTAATACAAATTGATAATCTGAAAATTTAATGTTTTGTCTTACTTTAGAATAAAAATATTAATTTAGGATTTTGTTACTTGTAGACTCGGGGCCGTACACGTCCCATAGTTTCCAGTACGACAAACATTGGGCTGTGGGCCCAGGCGAAAGTGTTTGTCCTTGCGCTGATCCATGGCTAGAAATTTCGTTAATTTTATTATGGCATTCTTATTTTTATCATTTATCTCGTGTTAGTATTTAAATTTGTGCAAAATCAACGATGAGTAGATGTATCGCGTAAGTGAAATTCCCTTTTAGCGACTCGATCTAAATATTGTCCTCTTTTTAGTTCTTGTAGTTTTGCTTATGGGTCATTAACCCTTGGCTGCATGTTGCTCTCGATTGCCATTCAACTTTCGTCTGTGGTGCTGTCGATGATTACTTCCCTCTCGGTTTCATTTCTGGTAAGTTTATCGTAATTAGAATATAGTAATGCTCTTTTATGTTTGTTGCTTGTAGACTCTTGGAGTAGTACACGTCCCACTGTTTCTAGTACGACAAACAATGGGGTGTGGGCCCCACCACAAAGTATTTGTCTTTGTGCTAAGATTGAGGGGGCGTATATAACAATCTCCTTAGTTTTATTATGGCATATTTCTTTTTATCATTTATCTAGTGTTAGTATTTAGCGTTGCGAGTTCAACAATGATAAGTAGATGTTCCTCTTATGGGAAATTTCATTCTAGTTACTTAATCAGAATACTTCTTCTAGTTTTAAGTCTGATTTTTTATATTCCTTTTTTCTTCAAACTTTTCTATTTAAGACACTAATTTTTTGCACTTTTTTTTGTGTACTCCCTTATTATACAACTACACCATGTGAGTTATATTGAATGGCGTGGAAACCGCGACTTCTGCTAATAGTCCATTAAACCTAAGTTGCAAGTTGCTCTCAGCTGCCCTTCAGCTATCGTCTTTGCTGTTGTCAATGATTGCCTTACGTCCTCGTCTTTATACCTGGTGAGTTTATCGTAATTATAAGTTTTGCATATTCGGTCTATGATGTGGATTCTAGTGTAAATAGAACAAGAGAAAAAATTTAACTGAAAAATCACCTATAACGGGCGCATATCGGTCTCGTATCGGCCTGATATGGGCTGATACGGAGGAGTTTATCATTACATATTAAAGTTCTGCTTTAAAGTACCATTTACAATTACACCTGTAACGGGCACATATCGGTCTCATAGCGGCCTGATATGGGCTGATACGGGGGATTTTGTCATTACATATTAAAGTTCTGCTTTAAAGTACCATTTACAATTACACCATGTGTGCTATATGGAATGGTCGAGAATCGCCACTTGTGCTTATGAGCCATTAGCCCTAGGTTGCACGTTGCTCTTGGCTACCTTTCGACTTTTTTCTGTGCTGCTATCAATGACTGCCTTTCGCTCTCGGCTTTATACCCAGTAAGTATATCGTAATTATAATATTGCGATTTTATTTTATGTTTGTTAATTGTATTGTAATACAGTTCATAATCTAATAATTTAAAATTCTGTCTTACTTTAAAATAAAATTTTCAAGTCTGCTTTAAAGTACTCCTTCATTTTCAACTACCCCATGTGAGCTATATGGAACAATCAAGAATCGCCACTTGTGCTTATGTGCCATTAACCCTAGTCTGCATGTTACTCTCGGCTGCCCTTCAACTTTCGTTTGTGTTGTTGTCAATGACTGCCTTTCGCTCTCGGCTTCATACCCGGTAAGTTTATCGTAATTATATTATTGCATTTGTATTTTATGTTTGTTAGTTGTGTATCCTTGTGCCGAGATTGTATGGGCATATATGGCTAGCAATCCCCTCAGTTGTTTATGGCTAGCAATCCCCTCAGTTTTATTATGACATGCTTTTTTTTTTTATCATTTATCTAGTGTTAGTAAGCAAGTTAAACAATGGTGAGTAGATGTTCTTCTTAATGGAAATTCGATTCTAGTGACTCAATCCGAATACTACATCGTCTTAGTTCCTGTAGTTTTAAGTCTGATTTTTTTTTTTATATTCTTTATTTCTTCAAAATTTTCTATCTAGATATTTTTGCAGTAATTGTGCTATTAGTTAGCTTTAACATGCATCACAAAAGCTGCTCATAGTAAGGTCTTTGAATTTCTGATTTTAGCCTTTTTAAGTATGCACAGGTTGTTTGCAGAAACCATATCTAATGTCCTTCTCTAATAGTGATGGTAGAGAGTGCTGGATTGCGAGTGCCCCAGTTCAGCTCTCGGCTGAAGTTGTGCTACTTCTGTATGGAACAATCAGGATTTTTAGTAATATAGTTACATCAATGTGGTAATAGTTACCCGTTGACCTCCTTTTCTTCTAGGATTGGAAATCTTGTGTTTAATTTACACATTCTTGAAAAATCACTTGAGACCTTCATGCCTTGAGTTTCGAAATGGTGTTAAAAAAATACTTTATATCATTGCTAATTTTCTATTTGAAGCATGTTAAAAGTTTTAAAGTTCAAAGGTTGGATTACCTTCTCGATTAAGGAGGGATCTTCCAACTAGACAATTATAGTCGACCTGACTTCACTGTTAATATATATTTCCTCCATTAAAGAAAGCGCCAGTTTTTGTATTGCATACATCAGATTCCAATGTATATCTATATAGCACTCTATAACAACTGATAAATCTAACTTGATCTCTCTGACCATGCTATTTCACAACAAATCCTTAAAGACATTCACCAATTCCCAGATGCTAAATTAGCCATTTTAACATGCATTTCTCCAGTTGAAGCATGACAGAGGAGGATTCCATCTCCATTACGTCAATTTTAATTTTAAACCGTGAGTATGACTTCAAACACCAGAGTAGCTGCAATGTGGATATTATGCTGATTATCAAGGTACAAAACCATTAGCTTATGGAAATACCTCCTCTCACTTGAAAGAAGCTCACATGCTGTGATAGACATAACTCTAACTTCTGCATCTGCTGAATAAGTTATTGGGATCGGATGAGAGAGAATATATATATATGTATATATGTAGGAACTAATCACAGGTACCAAAACAACAATACATTATAATTTGTAGATGTTATCTTCTAATACACTTTGAGTCTCTTCGAGAAGGATTTATCAAGAACTCTTGAAATGCACATGTTTTGCTATAAGAAGCCTTTAATCACCCCTGCATTTTCTGCACAAAAAGAGAATGAAAAGCATATCAGATCTTGCCATTTTCAATATTGTATCTGAGAGCAGAAGTTCCAATCAAAGACCAACTTGGTGATGAATGGCATTGGACTGAAACAAGTCGGGTCGATTTGCAGGACAAGCAGTGTAGTTTCTTCTTGGAGAAGTCATACGTTAAGTTTCTTACGTGGGGCTAGTACTCAAGTAGATGATGACAGTGAAAGTGAGACTGTCTCACAAGTGGGAGATATTGGGGACCGTGCACTCCACAGCAACAGGTACAGTGAGATTTGTAGCCTCCAGTTCACGGTGGATAAGGAGACCGAGAATGGAGTCGCACCCATTGCTGATTTTCAATGTTGACATTGTTTCTCCACTCCAAAACTTCTTGAATGAATTATATTATTAACTGTGTAATGAGTAATGCCAGTTCATGGGCTTGATCACTTTAGCATTTGATCAGTGTCTGTAATTCCTCATCTCTGAAATTATAGACCTCATAATACAAATCCACATCCTCCAATTCTCCTCGCCTTGGGGCTTTGATATGCTAGATGGTTCATTCATCCATCTATACTAGTTCAGTGAGCGATTATCATACAGGACATTAAATATACCTTGGTATAAAGAATTTATTCTTCAAAAACTTGACAGGTTGTAATTCAAAGTGAGCAACTCAACTTGATACAATTACCCATTGAGTCAATGAAGAACTCCATCAGCGGCGTCAGGGCCAGACTTGCTAGGAGAGATCTTATTCTAAAGAATTTTCCTTCTACGATTGCTGTATTTTTCTTCCTGTCCAATATTACTGGATAAATCCAGTATTTTGAAATTTAGAATCATTCAATCTGTTCAAACTTTAGTGTTTCAGGTCATCTACATGAGGATTCATCTAACGATAAAACCCAGGTGCAAGTATGCAGGTATGGCCTTTCTTACTTCTTAGGATTACATGAGTGATAGCACAGATTTTCCTATCCCAATTCATTCATGGAACTAATGCGCCGATTCAGATGTCATTGCTGCACAAAAACTCTTTCCAATTGTTGCAGTGGTGTGCCATTGATTAGACCCCATCCTACATATCAAACTCTCAACACAAATGAAGACACTGAACTCACAAGATCAGATAGACAGAGAGTAGCCATTAGATGTTGATATAGTAGCAGTGACAACAGTGATGTATGTAAATTACTTGGCCTCTGTGCTACCCATAGTAGCATTCGGTGATGATTCATGTGTCTATGGATTGATACATTAGGTTATTGTTATATTATCATATTATGATTGATTAGGTTTCTTTGTTTTGGATTGAGAAAATTGAATTTGATATCCTGATTCATTGGTTGAAACTTAATCCAACATGTGAATAAGGCGAGTAAATGACCATGTTAGAAATTGTTATCCATGTATATCTAAGAAACCAACGAGGGGTTGGGCTAGTGGCCAAGACCATGCATCAAGAAATCGAGGTCTTGAGTTTGAGTCCCTTCGCCTTATTGGCAACCCTTCAGGATTAATCTTGGCTTTCCTGATTGTGTAGTATAAGGGGATTTACACGGCCCAGGGGGACTTAGTTGGGTGCTCTAAGAGGCCCGGGAAAAAAAAAATTTTAAAATTTTAAGCATGCGAACATAAAATAAATTTTCTTATGATTTTCTGAGAATTTTTTTTCCTTCTAGCCAAATGGTGGAAAATAGAAGAGTTGGAAAAATTTTCCTAAAAAATAATTCCATTGGAAAAGTTTTCTTTTCCATCTTATTTTCCATGCAAACAAACAGAGCCTTAGGGTTTTGTTCCCATTTAGATTTGAAGTGAATTTTCATTATTTCTTCAAGGTTTCTGGTTTTCCCTTCTTGATTTTTCTTTAAGCTTAACCTTGGTGGATTTTCATTCTTTTTTAAAAAAAATCTGTCTTTCCTTCATGGTTTTCTTTAAGAACCGTCTTAATTTATTCCAATTTGGGTTTGAATTAGAAGGAAACCGCTAAAAATGTGTGCTTACATTTTTTTTCCAAAAGGTTTCTAGTTTTGTGATGGAGATGGGTTTTAGAGGGATCTTCTGTTTAGGGGTATGTGGGTTCGTTGCAATTGCCTTCTTCGTGATTATCTAGAAATGGTAATGTTGGTTTCTTGAGTATGATGATGTTTGTGTGAGCATCGATTTTGATTATGGAGATTCAGATAATGTTTGGGGAGATATGAGTCTGAAGCAGTTAGTGTAACTTACTTTTAGGGGATTCAAGGAAGTGTTTTCTCTTCTTCATTCTTTTTTGTATACTTAAGAGTTGGTGGTTTCTATTCTGAACTGAGTTTGATAGGAAAGCTAGAGTATACAAACAAAATTCCACAGGGTTGTTGTCCAATATAGAGGAACCTATGTTTGATGAATTTCATGTGAAAAAAATTACAAGTATTTTTTGTTCATGGTTTTGTGATATTAGATAACATTCTTTGAATTTAAATGCTTTCCTAATCTTTTTTTCCCCCAAAGTTATGCTCTGTGTGGCTTAGAGTGTTAGTTATTCTTCCAAAATGGTCTAATTGGTGATTTCGTCTCTTTTGCAGGAATCTTAACATCATATGTCATTACACTTGAGTCCATTCAAATTTTTAAAAGCCAAGCCAACTGTTTATTTTCATTGTGAAGGAGGAGACAATTTTAAGTTTTACTAGATGTGAGGGAAACACTCATATTCTATATTTTCAAGGGTGAAGAATCTTGGCAGGTTTGTAGCAAATGAGAGGAAATTGTGGAACTGCTACTATATTTAGCTGCTATTTGACTGAATATTTTGAATTGAAGACTGTATTACATGGCTTGCCAATAGTATTGTTTATGGATGTTGTTAGGTTTGATGAAACTCCCTTGTAATCGCTTGGGTAGAATCTGTGAGGTGATTTTGACTGACATAATTCAGACAAAATTACTACCATTCATTGTAGTGATGCTTAATGAAACTTATTGTTTGTTGGTTGTTCCTGATTGCTTTAAACATGGCAAATTAATTGATTGTTTACACGTTGTAATACAAGTGTGGTAGACAATTCTGGCTGTAGTTTGGATTCTGACTTCTCAATGCCACTTGGGAATTTTTGCAGCTTTTGCTAAAGGTTAAGCATCAATGTGGTAATGTGTTGCTTATTCACATATTCAGGTGGCAATTCAAATAGGTTTCTCTGTGCCTGTGCTGCTTATTAACATATTCAAGTGGCAGTTCAAATAGGTGTCTCTGTGTCGTGGGTTGAGGCTTGAGATCCCCCAGGACTGCCCACAAATCTAAAACTATTAGGACTGTTCCCAAGTTTCCTCTACGCCCCCCATTTGCCTTGCTTGCACGTGGCTGCCCAACTAGTATTCTATAAACTCTTTAACATTCAACAACCATGGTCATCTCACATGAGCAAGTAGTGATCATTTTAATTTTTAAAAACCACTATACAACTCATGGTAGACATGCCTGGCTATAAGCCCACCCAAGAGATCACCTAGATGATAATCAAGGCAATTGGATGATCTAGAATCAAATACAAAATCCAAAATTTTTTTTAAAAAAGGGGAATAAATGGCTTCATGTAATGATGGGTTTTCTGGTTCATTCACTTTTGCAATGTGATTGCATTCTGGATTAATGAATTACAATTGAACCCACACCCTCACGCTTTGGACAAATATCACTATAGGATTAAGCTACAGCCCCTTTTCCATGGTGCCTCCTCTTCAGATTTTTTACTAGATGGAGCAATGAGTTTTCGTCAGTACTGTCACTGGTACAAAATTGCCACATTTATGTATTGAAACAATGCCATTATTATGGGTAAAAGAAGTGATTCTTTACGTCACTATACTTGTGTGCCTTCTCAACACTTCACTTTCAACTAGGCTTAAAGAACACCAAATCCTTACAACTGCTAGTTGCATCAATAACATTAACCGTGGAAAAGGAACCCAGAAGGTTGAGACTAGTAGTTCTTCCCTTTTCTCTTTTAAATCAAGTTCTTCTGAGTTTGAGATACCAAAACTGCATCAATACCACCGTAGCTTGCTTGAATTAGAATTCCATATTTGATTTTTAAGGCACATTGAATTTCTAGATTCTCCCCAACATGCTAGTTGGTAAAGTCCATTGGCGTCGTACCAAAGACCTGAGATCGAATCCTGCCTATGTTTCTCTGGTATAGATCTACCTATTCCCTTATCTCTTTTAAATCAAGTTCTTCTGAGTTTGAGATAACAAAACTGCATCAATACCACTATAACTTGCTTGAATTAGAATTCCATATTTGATTTTTAGGGCACATTGAATTTCTAGATTCTCCCCAACTTGATAGTTAGTAAAGTCCCTTGGCGTCGTACCAGGGACCTGGATCAAATCCCGCCCACTTCTATTGAAGTGGTCATTAGGGGATGTGGAAGAGGGCACATCCTCAGGTGCAGATACACGAATATGCTCGTATGCCCACACCTACACACAAAAAAGCGAAAATTTAAAATGAAAAATGTAAAATATTAAGAAATAGTCACCGTGAAAAAGTAAAATATTAATTATAAAATAAATTAAATGGATTACCTGAAAGGTGGAAACGAATCATTTGATGTTGTAGAAACTCTTTCTATTCAAGTTATTATCAGCTACACTGAAGCTTTTGATTAACTTAAAATGAGTAATCCTACCCCAAGGTTGTTGGCTAAACCTAGGGAGGATCTACAAGATTTACATAATAATAATCTATTTTACAAGATCCATTAGAAATTAAAAAAAATAGAGAGAATATATACAAGTGATAAGGAGTTCGTCAGAAGGGTCTGCATTTATTATCATCAATTGCCTCTCACTAATGAGAGCATTATTAACTAAGTAAAGCAGAAAACAAGTAGGCGGAGAGGAGAGACAGTGATAGGCTCCTCACATATTTGCCCAACTGAGCTAATTAAGCCCAAGGACAAGGGAAACATCTAACTCGGTAAATAAGAGTTTTATTTACCCTATACTAAATATATTCGGGAGTGTATTCCTCTCTAAAAGAATAAAAGAATGGTCCCGTTTATGTCTCACATTATGGTTTATTTAGAAACTCCGTAATGATGTGGCGTTCAATAATGCACGTCCAAACCCATGGGAAGCTATAGCAAAGATTGAAAGCTATGTTCTTGAGCTACAAACTCGCTTGCCAAACATTCCAAGGCCAACCTGTAGAGACCCGAAATTTAATTTCTTGGTATTTCGTATCAATTATTTTAATATTCTCAGTTGTCATGATTAATTTATTACATAAGTTTAAAATTGGAACAATTAAAGTAGCATGAGGGTGTTTTATAAATTAATCAAGTGAAAAATAGACGAAATCTCCTTTATCATAAGAGGGGCATTTTGGTCATTTTGTGCAATCCAAAATTTATGAAAATTTTAATGTAGATTCTATATGACCTAAAGTAGCTATGGTTCAAATTTCAGGTTAATCCGATAAGAATTGAGCTCTATAGAATTATTCAAAGTTCAATGGCAAAACTGTAAATACGATGAACAATAACCGCGTGAACAGTAACCGTGAATAGTGTTTTAGCAGTTCTTATCACTTTCTAACTCTGGTATTGCCTATATAAAGACCTTAACTCATGGATTTTAGGTATTTCATCATTCTAAAACTTATTAGAGAGAAAAATAGAAGAAAAACCTATGAGTTCTCATTAAAGAGAGTGAGAGAAAAAGGGTTTTGGAGAGATCCAAGAGGAGAAATCAAAGGTGTTGCAAGGAAAAAGTACAAAAAGGCTTAGATCCATCCCATTCGCAAACGTTTGATCGTAGGGAAGCGATCGTGAGAGATAAATACGACTTCCTTCCTCTCAATATAAGGATTATTGATACAAATATGATGAAGAAATAGATACAATCCCATTCGCAAACGTTTACTATTGTCGTTCTTACTTTAGATCTATTTCTTTATCATATTTGTATCAATAATCCCTATATTGAGAGGAAGGAAGTCGTATTTACATCTCACGATCGCTTCCCTACGATCAAACGTTTGCGAATGGGATGGATCTAAGCCTTTTTGTACTTTTTCCTTGCAACACCTTTGATTTCTCCTCTTGGATCTCTCTAAAACTCTTTTTCTCTCACTCTCTTTAATGAGAACTCATAGGTTTTTCTTCTATTTTTCTCTCTAATAAGTTTTAGAATGATGAAATACCTAAAATCCATGAGTTAAGGTCTTTATATAGGCAATACCAGAGTTAGAAAGTGATAAGAACTGCTAAAACACTATTCACGGTTACTGTTCACGCGGTACTGTTCACGCGGTTACTGTTCATCATATTTACAGTTTTGCCACTGAACTTTGAATAATTCTACAGAGCTCAATTCTTATCGGATTAACCTGAAATTTGAACCATAGCTACTTTAGGTCATATAGAATCTACATTAAAATTTTCATAAATTTTGGATTTCAAAAAATGACCAAAATGCCCCTCTTATGATAAAGGAGATTTCGTCTATTTTTCACTTGATTAATTTATAAAACACCCTCATGCTACTTTAATTGTTCCAATTTTAAACTTATGTAATAAATTAATCATGACAACTGAGAATATTAAAATAATTGATACGAATACCAAGAAATTAAATTTCGGGTCTCTACATCCTACCCCCCTTAAAAGGAATTTCGTCCTCGAAATTGTGTACCTTAGTTAAACAAGTAGAGATACTTCTTTCGAACTTCATCTTCTCTTTCCCAAGTGGCCTCTTCAACGGAGTGATGTTGCCAGCGAAGGAGGACAAAACGAATGATCTTTCTGCGTAGCACATGCTCTTTTTGATCCCAAATCTGAACAGGTTGTTCTACCATTGTCAAATCTTCTCGAATTTCCAAAGGCTCAAAATCTATAATATGTGAAGGATCTGGAATGTACTTTCTCAACATAGAAACGTGGAAGACATTATGAACCGCCGCCATGTGAGGAGGCAGGTTAACCCTGTATGCCACTTCTCCTACTCTTCTGATAATTTCGAATGGTCCAACATACCTTGGACTTAACTTCCCTCTCTTACCAAACCTCATAATTCCTTTGGTAGGCGATATTTTAACGAAGACAAAATCTCCAACTTGAAATTTCAAATCCCTTCTTCGGGTGTCTGCATAACTCTTCTGTCTACTCTGGGCAGTCTTCAATCTTTCTCTGATCAAGTTAACCCGGTCTGCCGTCTGTTCAATTAGCTCAGGACCCAGAAGTTTGCTCTCTCCCACTTCATCCCAATAAAGAGGAGATCTACAACTTCTACCATACAAGGCTTCGAAAGGTGCCATCTGAATACTTGCTTGATAACTGTTGTTATAAGCAAATTCAACTAAGGGTAAATGCTCATCCCAACTACCTTGAAAATCAAGCATACAAGACCGGAGCATATCCTCAATAATCTGATTCACTCTTTCTGTCTGACCATCAGTTTGAGGATGAAATGCCGTGCTGAAATCCAGGCGAGATCCCATGGCTTGCTGGAAACTCCTCCAGAACCTTGATGTGAACCTTGTATCTCTGTCAGAAACGATACTGACAGGTACTCCATGTAAACGTACCACTTCCTTAATATAAAGTTCCGCTAACTTGTTAGCATTATAAGTAGTCCGATAAGGAAGAAAGTGAGCTGACTTAGTAAGACGGTCCACCACCACCCAAATGGCATCAAAATTCTTGGCTGTCTTTGGCAATCCCACAATAAAGTCCATAGATATGTTTTCCCACTTCCACTCAAGAATAGGGAGGGGTTGCAATAACCCTGCAGGTCTCTTATGTTCGGCTTTCACTTGTTGACAAACCAAACATTGAGATACATGAGTAGCCACATCTCTCTTCATATTCCTCCACCAATAATGCCTCTTGAGATTTTGGTACATCTTAGTACCACCTGGATGAACTGTATACTTGGACCGATGTGCTTCATCTAAAATCTCTCGTCTCAAATCTTCATTATTTGGGACACATAACCTGCCTTTAAACGTTATAGCTCCTTCTCCATTAACTGAGAAATCCTCCTGACCATTTTCGAAAGACTTGGCTCGATAAGCTAATAATTCTTCATCAGACTCTTGCAATTCTATGATTCTGGTTCGCATATATGATCTGACTGCAAGATTAGCTACCAATGGTCCGCCTATACAAAGACTGAAACTTGTTTCATTGTTGGACATATCTTCTAACAATTTCCAACCTTTGACCCTTAAATGTGCCAACAAACCAGAGGGCCTTCTGCTAAGTGCATCTGTTACCACATTAGCTTTCCCTGGATGATATTGGATCGAACAATCATAATCTTTCAAAAATTCTACCCAACGGCGTTGTCTCAAGTTGAGCTCTTTCTGAGAGAACAAGTACTTGAGGCTCTTATGATCTGTAAAAATTTCAAACTCTTCTCCATACAAATAATGCCGCCAAATCTTTAGAGCAAAAACCACTGCTGCTAGCTCTATATCATGAGTAGGGTAGTTCTTCTCATGGTTCTTCAATTGTCGAGATGCATAGGCAATGACTTTACCATGTTGCATTAGAACACATCCTAAACCAACATGCGAAGCATCACTGTAAACTACAAATCCACCACTACCTGATGGAACAGTGAGGACTGGGGCTGTAGTAAGGCGCTTCTTCAATTCCAAGAAACTCTGCTCGCATTTATCATCCCATGTGAACTTGGCATTTTTCTTGGTCAAGTGAGTAAGTGGTGCTGCCAGGCTAAAGAATTCCTCTACAAATCTTCTATAATATCCTGCGAGGCCTAGAAAACTCCTGATTTCTGTAACACTCTTTGGTCTAACCCAATCTGCAACAGCTTCAATCTTCGCGGGGTCTAATGAAATCCCTTCTGATGATACGACATGGCCTAGAAATGCTACCTTCTCAAGCCAAAACTCACATTTACTCAATTTAGCATACAACTCATGCTTTCTCAAAGTCTCGAGGGTAACCCCGAAGATGCTTTTCATGATCCTCCCGAGTGGGTGAGTATACAAGGATGTCGTCTACAAATACTATCACATGACAATCCAAGACTGGTTTGAATACTCTATTCATCAAGTCCATAAATGCTACCGGTGCATTAGTTAAACCAAAGGACATAACCAGAAACTCAAAGTGTCCATATCTTGTTCTGAAAGCTGATTTAGGGATATCCTCTGATCTAATCTTCAACTGATGATACCCTGACCTCAGATCTATCTTAGAAAAGAATTTTGCTCCCTTTAATTGGTCGAACAGATCATCAATCCGTGGCAACGGATATTTGTTCTTTATGGTGACCTTGTTTAACTGCCGATAGTCGATGCACATCCTCATCGACCCATCCTTCTTCTTTACAAAAAGAACTGGTGCACCCCATGGTGACATACTTGGTCTAATAAAACCCTGTTTCAGTAATTCTTCAATTTGTACCTTCAACTCTTTTAGTTCTGCTGGGGCCATCCTATACGGTGCTCTGGAAATTGGTGCAGTGCCTGGAGCTAAGTCAATGACAAAATCAATCTCCCTATCTGGTGGTAACCCTGGTAACTCATCAGGAAAAACATCCATGAACTCACAGACTACAGGGATGACAGAATCATCTTTAATTTCCTTCTGGATTGGAAAGACTTAAGGCCGCAAATCTAGCGATGTCTTTCTTCTTCAATCCTCTAAAATGGAAGGGAGTTCCATTAACTGGCTTGAACTTCACCATTTTCTCATAACAATCTACTTGCCCATGGTAAGCTGCAAGTCAATCCATTCCAAGAATGACATCAATCTTGGAAGTCTAGGATGATCAGGTCTGCCAGTAGCTCATGTTGTCCCACAAGGATGACACAAGCTCGGTATACTTGGTAGGTGACTACTGATTTACCAATAGGAGTCAAGATGGATAACTCCTTATCTAACTGGCTCGGTTCTGAAACAAATCCCTTCGCAAAACTAGGTGTAACAAACGAATGTGTTGATCCCGTATCAATCAATACATGTGCCAAACATTCATTAATCAACAGGGTGCCTAAGTTATTAAATAACTAAGTGTCAAATTCATGCATTATTCACATAATATAAGTAGCATATTTTATCCACACATCATATTTATAAACATCACAATAATCATAGAAATATCATATCAAATATAAATATAACTAAAGTGTACCTTGCACCACATCATCTGATGCCTGTGCATCCTGATCTGATATTGCAAAGACCTTGCCCTGGGTCACCTGACGTGGCTGCTACTGTGGGGGCTGCTGGGGTTTAGGAGCCTGAGGAGGCTTCTGCTGTGGTGCCTGCCTAGTAGGTGGCCTATTCCCCTGAGGCTGGACTTGCTGAGTGGCCTGCTGACTACGGTGAGGACAATCTCTAATCCGGTGTCCCAATTGACCACACTGGAAACATCCCCCTGTGAGTGCTCGACATTCACCAGCTGGATATCTCTTCCCATAATGTACACACACATCAAACATAGGTGTAGAAGAAGTAGGCTGCACATACCGAGTGGCCTGAGAAGTAGTAGGGTGAGGCACAGTAGGTCCAGATGGAGGTGCAGGCCTCTGATAAGGAGTCGGCCTAGCTGTAGGTGGTTGGCCTGAAAATCTGGGCCTCTTATCCTGTGGTCCAACCCTGCTTGGCTGTCCCCTGCTGAATTTCTCTTTTTGATTCATCTCTCTCTTCTTCAAGAATTCCTCTGAATTCTTTTCAGCCAACTGAGCCCTATCGTTCACTTCAGCGAAAGTCTCGAGTCGAAACATTGAGACTCGATCTCGAATAAAATCTCTCAATCCTCTTTCAAATTTTCTTGCTTTCATTGCCTCTGTGGCAATCATATGAGGTGCAAACCTTGAAAGTTCTGAGAACTTGGCCTCATACTCGGCCACTGTCATCTTCCCCTGTTCAAGAGTGAGGAACTCTGCTTCCTTCTTTTCCCGAACAACCACTGGAAAATACTTCTTATAAAACACATCTAGAAATTCCCCCCATGTCCATGGTTGACCTGCTCTAGTCAAATCTCTAGTCCTGGAAGCTGCTCTCCACCAATGTTCTGCTTCACCCTCCATTACAAAGGCTGCCCATGTCACTCTTTCAGTATCCGTGGGAGACAGAGCTGAAAATATCTTCTCCAGCTGTAAGATCCATACCTCTGCAGCTATTGGATCTGTGGTCCCATAGAATGACGGAGGCCTCAATCTCCGAAACGCCTCAATCCCTGCATGTGGCCTGGGTGGAGGGGGTACATGTGCCTCTGCTGGTCCAGGAGCAGTTGCAACAGGTTGTCTGGCTGCGAGGAGTGCCATAGTCTCGGCAATCGATCCTAGCACCTCAGTCAAATCAGGCTGGTACATACCAATTGGATGTCCTTCATCAATACCCCTTCCAGCATTACCTCTAGTGTTATATGCACGACCGCGCCTCATTGTGATAATCCTGAGAGCAAACGGTAACAATTAGTCTAACTTGGAAAATAATTCATCCTAATACTCAGGCTTTACTCTAATCATCACAATATATCCTAGCATGTTGTATCCTAAGACTTAAGCCCTAGCTAACCTAATGCCTTGGCTCTAATACCAACTCTGTCACGCCCCAAAATCCCACCTAACTTAATGTGAGACTTTGGCACGTGACTTAATCATTAATTCCATAACTTCTTATCATAAGTATTTAAGGCAATTCTAAAAACATGGACCAAAATTTTTTATTTTTTTTTTCTCAAGTCCAATATCTGAAATAAATACTAAGACGTCATAATCAATTTAAAATCAACCTCTATGAATCTCCAGTCATAAACTCAAACTAACTATAAATCCATAATTAGTCTATTACAATTCTAAAATTCAAAATCCAAATATACTAGTGATCTAGTGTCCTGTGTATGGCCAGCAATCCAAGTTCCATTCTCCATCAGGATAGTCACCTGCTGGCTCTTCCTGCTCTTCCTCGTATTCTTCCTCTTCCCAAGGTCCTGGGGCACAAATGTCAAATCTAGCACCTGCCGACAACAACAGTCATCGGCTGAGTAACAAGTTACCCAGCGTATATACAAAATCCTGCCTAACAATATACGAGATTCGATAACAATATATTTTAAGATTCAACATCATAAGTGAACTCACAATATTTCAAAGTGCGGAAGCATAATTAAATTTGATTCTTACACCTGATTACTTATGCTTATTTCTCTTATTTATCTTGCCTATTTTTGTTCATGAATTTATTCAACAACATGCAATTGCAATAACTTAAAATAACTCTACCCCATATATCGGGTAGAGACTAACATATACCCTACTTTCCGAGGTACCACACAATATACACATTATCCGGTGTACACGGCTTGTCTACACATTATCTGGTGTATACGGCTTGTCTACACATTATCCGGTGTATACGGCTTGTCTACACATTTGCCGGTGCATACGGCTGGTTTTGCCTTGATCATTGGCCTGTGGGTACTCGGTCAGTGCAAAACTCAATCATGCAAAATGCTTGTGTCCTTGTGTACTTGCATATTACTTGTCATCTTGTTTATTCTCATGCTTGTTCATGTATAGATTTCGTGAATCCGTGTGAATGAAATAAAATACTTGTAAATCATGCATAAATTTAAACATGCAAGGGTTCTCCTAAGTGATCAATATAAAGCATAATTTGTCAAATAAAATAAGGGATAATTTTATTTACCGTGTCTAAATTTTTAATACGCATCTATAATCAAATAAGTCTCACAGGGCCTTAGTTTTCACAATACATAATGATCTCAAACAAACTTATAATAATTTCATCAATTCTGAACATCATCCACTTCCTCCATTCTCATCATTCATACACCACAAAATCAATCCCATTCCCCTTGTTGAGATAGAATAAAAAAAAATCATAAACAACATCATTTTCAAATAATTATCACAAGGAAATCACCATCTAAAATGTTCTCTATTCATCATATATATATTATCCATCAGATAACCCAGATCTAAAATTTTCTAACATCGTCTATAGATTTTTCAAGGGAAAATCCTGATTTAGAACATTACAAAAATCATCATATATATTTTCCATGAAAAAAATCTGGGTATAAACATCGTAAAATCATCATATATAATTTTCCATGAGAAAATCTGAGTATAAACATCATAAAATCCTCATATATAATTTTCATCATAGTTTAAAACAATAAAAACATATTTACTATTGTCGTTCTTACTTTAGATCTATTTCTTCATCATATTTGTATCAATAATCCCTATATTGAGAGGAAGGAAAGTCGTATTTACCTCTCACGATCGCTTCCCTACGATCAAACGTTTGCGAATGGGATGGATCTAAGCCTTTTTGTACTTTTTCCTTGCAACACCTTTGATTTCTCCTCTTGGATCTCTCCAAAACCCTTTTTCTCTCACTCTCTTTAATGAGAACTCATAGGTTTTTCTTCTATTTTTCTCTCTAATAAGTTTTAGAATGATGAAATACCTAAAATCCATGAGTTAAGGTCTTTATATAGGCAATACCAGAGTTAGAAAGTGATAAGAACTGCTAAAACACTATTCACGGTTACTGTTCACACGGTACTGTTCACGCGGTTATTGTTCATCGTATTTACAGTTTTGCCACTGAACTTTGAATAATTCTATAGAGCTCAATTCTTATCGGATTAACCTGAAATTTGAACCATAACTACTTTAGGTCATATAGAATCTACATTAAAATTTTCATAAATTTTGGATTACACAAAATGACCAAAATGACCCTCTTATGATAAAGGAGATTTCGTCTATTTTTCACTTGATTAATTTATAAAACACCCTCATGCTACTTTAATTGTTCCAATTTTAAACATATGTAATAAATTAATCATGACAACCGAGAATATTAAAATAATTGATACGAATATCAAGAAATTAAATTTCGGGTCTCTACACATGGGCCAGGAGCACAGATGTCAAAAGGAGCGGCAGCTCCCTCAGTACCTGCCGACATAAACGTACGGCTGAGTATTTCATACTCAGCGTGTACCAAATGCTAACCAACAGTCACAGCATAACAATAACGATATATAAAGCCGGAAGCAATTCATATAATAACATGAAAGTAAAACAGTTTATATTCATGCTTGCATCACACAAAAGCCGATAAAACTCTTGAAATCATCGTGCACTTGACTTGACTTAAAATACTCTTTTCGTACTTGAAAAACTTGTCATATCTGTCTTGCTTGTCTGTCATGCATGTCATGTCATGCGTGTTATGTCATGCGTGCTTTCTTGGGATTTAAACATGCTCATGTAACTTGTGAGATACGCTTGTGAGATGCACTTGTGAGATGCACTTGGGAGGGAAGGGAGACCATTCTTTCAATGATATGCACTTGAGAGGGAAGGGAGACCCTTCTTTCAAAGATATGTACTTGTGAGTGAGGGGAGACCCCTCTTTCAATGTTTAAGGGAGGGAAGTGTAAACTCCCTCATGTGCAATGCTTGTTCTTGTTCTTGTTCTTGTTCTTGTTCTTGTTCTTGTTCTTGTCAAAAGCGAGACAAAACATATCGTAAGACATGTCCTACTTCTAAAACCTTATTATCGAAAACGCCGGTAAACCATGTCATGCATGCCGTGCTCGTGAAATCGTGTACATGCTTTCACTTGGAATTAAATATGACATTTGGGATTTCAACAATACATAGAGTATCATAAATTTAAACAAGTAAATATTCATGCCATTTATAGAAAGCAATTAATCACACTATCATAATCCCTAGCAATTCCATACGCCTTTAAGCATGCATTTCTTGATTTACAATTCATTTTCTTCACCTTGACATTTCATCAAACATGTGGTGTGTACATTATTTGTTGAAGCCTATATCATGTTTTTCTAGATGGGTTTATGTTCACAACATACACGTGTATTTATTATTGATACAATGTCCTTCCCATTCCATTCATCATCACACATCCACACGGCATCCATTGCCCATCATCCTCCATTCATTTATCCCATAGCATTTACATACTTAGATAGTAGAGAAGAATCATAAATATGAAGAAAAAAAAGAATAATATGAACTAGGAGGGTAGCATAAGGTAACGACCTTGTAAAAGGATGAGGAAGAACCCTCCAAAACATGCGTAGAGTCGCTGCCCTAGCTTGGAGAACGTGCTTGAACCGTGAGTTTGAGGAAATCTATGCCTGTGGTGATCTAGGGTTTTCAAATCCTTTGATTCCCTCTCAAGTTGAAAACCTACGTTAGAAATCCCCTTTCTCCTCTCTCCCTTCTCTCAAAATGCTGCTAAGTGGAGTGTGTAGGAACCTAAGGCTCGAGCAAGCCTTAATAGGCAAAGGTAAAACGCCCACATGACGAAAAACCCTTAATGAAATTCTGCAAAACGCGATATACCGATCGATTGGTGGTCAATACCGAGCGATCGGTCGCATACCGAGCGACCGGTGTACTTCACTGAGCGATCGGTCAAAAACATGCTTTCTGGGATTTTTTCCCATACAAAAAAGTGCACCAATCACAACTGATCGATCGCCAATATGGACTGAGCGATCGATTCTCTGTAGGTTTTGACTCTAAGTCCATTTTTCACCCATCCCTACTACTTGGACTTATCCTACTTTCCTTTTGATCTCTTCTAAACATGACTAGGACCTTTTTAAGGCTTATAGACATTGTTAAATAATTTATTTAATTAATTTTAGCATTCTTGAAACAATTCTCAAAGTTTCCAATTCTCATTTAATGAAATTGGAGATTACGAGGCATCATGCCTTGACACACATTCCAAGGCATATACAAAAAGTTCCGGGGTTCTACATATATATATATATATAATATTTTTTATTTTTAAAAATAATATTTGAGCTGAACCGAGCTCGAACTAAATCAAGCCTCAATTGAGTCGGGGTTTGAGTTGGGCCGAATGAAATAGACCTTGGCTCGTGCTCAGCTTGAACATTTTTTAAGCTAGATTGCTAGGCTCCGCATGGCCCGGCCTGATCAGGCCTAAAAATCAAGCTTGAGCTCAGCTTGATCGGGCCGAGCCAAACAATCAAGGTAGCCCGGCTTGTAGACACCCCTAATGAAAATCATACCATAATGGTTGTCGGAAACACTGGTAATATATTATGAAATTTTGCAATACACACATATAAGTTAATGATTTATATTTGCAAGGCACCTAATATCTTAAATTCGTAGTGGGGACGTGTGTGTAAATAATTGAATTAACGACACCAATTAGATCATCTCTTTTGAAGTATATATTAAAATGTGGTCACTGAGAGCCAACTTCTATATTAGATGTTTTAAAATGGATACCATTTTTTTTAAATAATAAATAAAACAGTAATAGCCCCCTTTTTTTTTTGGTGGGAGATACAGAAGGCTTTGAGGACCCTCATGGACAAATTGAGGTCTCCTTTCGGCCAGCACTTTCCTACATTTCCAGGGATTTAAAAGATGGTGCCGGTAATCTTCATTGACACCAAAACTCATACTATGGCTAGCGAGCTTGTGAGCAAACGAGTTGGCGGTTCGACTGATATGGAGAACAGCATAGTGAAGGATTTTGCTAAGCTCCTTTCTGATGTCCCCCATTATCGTTGCGATCTCAAATGGCTCCTTGATCTCTAGGTGATTGGTGAGCTTCACCAGAACTTCCGGCTCTAGAGCAAACTCCACCTTCTGCCATCCTTGCGAGGTTCCTAATTCAACCTCATTTCGTAGAGCGACTACCTTGGCAATAAGGGCCGATCCTCCGGGTATGGCCTGGAACTTGCCCAAGAGAATGGTCCCTTTGTAGGTACGAGCTATGGATCTTGACCCACCTGCTTGGGTTTGGGGATTATATGAGCCATCTGATGTGATTCTGATCCAGCCACTAGGAGGATAATTCCGTTGTCCCCCGAGATTACTGGAGCAAGCCAGACCCGAAACAAGTGTGTCACTTCTAGCCGTCAACACCTGAATGCTCTCCTGGGCGAGATTTTCAGCACCATAGATGAGATCAAAATGATTTTTAAAAAAAACGGCAGTATAGACTTGTCAATATTGAATGACCGATTATATTTTATAAATATAAAATATTTTTTACAACAAGTCATTTTTTCCCAGGAACATGGTTGTATTCATGTAAAGAAAAACCTTCATTTTATCTTTGAAACAACATATCAAGGTGATTACCAAAACAGGGGGCAAAGTTGATGTGAAGCGAGGAGAGAAATAAAGTTTGGAAAGAGAAATAAAGTTAGAATAAAATTGACCTGTGGAAAATAAAGTTAGAATGAAGTTAGAATAAAATAAAGTTAGAATAAAATAACTGTTAGGTGTCAATTTGCAATTGGGTGATCAGTTTGGAAGATGACCTGTGGTCCATTTTCCATTTTCCATAAGAATAACCTCTTTAAGGGGGTTAACCTATATTAACAACATAGAGTTGGTTTAAGATAGATAGATAGATATTCATTCATTCTATACCACTGGTTAAGTAATCTTTCCATCTAACTTTACCTATCACTTATAGTTACAGACCTAGCTGCACACGACTCTTACTACTTACATTCTATGCAAGTGTCGATCAACCTGAACACCCATGCATTCACCCACATACGTAACACAATAATGAATCGGTCTGGGATACTCCTAAGGTGTACTCCCAAATCCTAACCGTTTATCTCAGTTATTGAACGATTAGGATTAGAGGGGATTAGAGCTGATGTGGCATTAGAAAATACAAAATAAGTCAACTCAAATCCTGACCATTAATGGTTGATTATAAACGGTTTGGTTTAGAGAGTAGATTTGAGAGTATATTTGAGAGTACCCATAGACTGACTCCACAATAATATTTAAATGGGGTCAAGACATTATGCGGTAACTGATTCTCTTGTATAAGGGTATTATAGACTTTTTCACATTTTTAAAGTTGATCCCGGTTCTTCAGTCGGATGGGAAAGGCGACGGTTATACGAATGAGGCACAACCCTTTGTAATATGTGTCATTCTAATGAGACACAGGATCACAACCAATTGCAATTGAATTCAAGAGAATTTAATTGCATATGTGGCATGTGTGGATTGGAAGGGAAAAAAAATCAAAAATTGAATTTCGTGCCTTTTTTTCCCAATCCAATCCACACATGCAATTGAATTCAATTGCAATTGGATGTGATCATACTCCATTCTAATGGATTGGGCCCTTATACATTATTTAAATTAGCAGGTGGCACATGCGATGCACGTGAGAGCTAGGGGAAGGAGTTAACCACAGTTAATAGGAGTTAAAAGGGACTCGTGTTAAACCGCAGGTGCAATTCGCGATTGGTTGTGATTCTATTCTTTAAATAGATAGATGAGCTAGAGGTAGTTTGAGAATTAAAGTAAAACATTAAATCAAAGTTTTGTTTTATATAAGGGTAATTTGGGAATTTCGGAAAAATCAGGCTACGCTGCCTCTCGCATTATAATAGTAAAGATGACTCGAAATTATCTTTATGCTCCGTTTGTTTGCACGTAAATGGTTTTACGATGTAAATCATTTACGAAGGGAAAACATTTACGGTAAAATGTGATTTTTTTTCATTCAATTTTTGTTATATGCATGCATTCTTGAAAATAAGACGTAAATTTTTTAATAAAGAAAATGAAAAACTGGAAAAAAAATAAAAATTAAAAATTAAAAAAAATTATGAATAAAGGTATTTTTCTAATTTTTAAAATACTTATAAAGAGGTTATAAAGAGGTTAGTATTTTATGAAATAATGAGTTATGGGTTTTTGAATTGTAAGTCATTTTTCAGAAGTGGATAATTTTTCGTCAAACATTTTACTTATGAAAGATTTGATTTGACGTACAAACAATCAAACATAATTGATATTTCCATGAAATTAATTTGTTTTGTCCTATTTTACGTCGAAAAAAACGAGCATAAGTTGTAACCAGATTCCAAAGAGTGATTGCATCGCCTCACAAGTCAACACATATTTCTTTTAATACCCATTAACTGTGGTTAAGCTCCACTAACCCTTAGGGTTAACCATCTAACCTTGGTTTTAAAAAAACATATTAAAAAAATATTAACTGGTTATAGTTGTTAACCAGAGTTAAAACAACAGTTAAAAGAGGCATTTGTGTTGTAATTGAGAGAACCACGAGTATATATTTAAAGGAGAAAAGTACGGAAATAGGCTTCGGTTTTTGAATAATTACGGAAACCAGCTCCTTTTTCAGGGAGTTATTTTTTCCAGCCTCCACGAGTGTGTAGAGCTGAAGCGTGCGGGAGGGCTTGTAAGAATGTCCAAAATGCCCCCGTAAAAACTTTAACAGTTTATGTCCAACTCCCCATTCCATCGAATACCTTACCTACCCATTTCGAACGCAGAGGAAGAAGAAGGAAGAAGAAGGAGGGAGGAAGAAGGAAGAAGAAGAAGGAAGAAAAAGCCTCGTCACACACGCTTCAGCCATCAGATTAAGAGGTATGTTGAAAATTTCGAAATCGAAATAGTCTTGTTCATTTTTTTGCATTTCGAACTCATAATGGATTGAAACCCTAAAACCTAAGAGCTGGAAAAAATAACTCCCTGAAAAGGGAGCTGGTTTCCGTAATTATTCAAAAACCGAAGCCTATTTCCCTATTTCCCCAATTTAAAGCTGCCCACCACCCCGAGCTCATTTCATCAGAAATCACTCGCAGCTCCGAAGAAGAGCAGCTGGCAATCCAAGCAACGGTCATTAGAATTCGAATTTATCTGAGACGTCCACAACGGTCACCTCCGTCATCTTCATTCCCCAGTTCGTCCTCAACGGTCATAAGAAGAAATCGCCAGCTCAAATGGATGGTTTCAAGAACAATCGCCAGAAAGAAGATCTTGGTCCAGAGCAACGAAGCTTCTGAATCGATCCTCTCTTCTGTTCTTGTTTTCTTTTAAATGGTCGAGAGAATCAGGGTTTGTATTAAAAAAAAATGGCAAATCTCGGAGGAATTTGAGACCTTCAGGTTTCAATTGCTCAAACTTAGAATTCTCATCGCTAAAATAGTCTCTTCTTGTTTTCGTTTCCAAATCCGCCTATTAAGATCCCATTCCATCTCTTCTCTACTTCGTCTGTCCTTGTTTTCTTTTCCATTCTTCTTTTAAATGATATTCAACAGGTCTTGCAGGTGAGAGAGGAAATGTCGAAGGAGAGATCACGTTATTTGGAAGCCATGGTAAGCATTTCTTCTTCCTCTTTAACGATTTTTGGAATTCTACGGTTAGTGTTTCTTTTCCCTTTCGGTTGTTGCTTCTGTTTTAGGGAATTAGGGTTTGTATTCATAAAAAAAATTGGTGATATTTTGTTTTCTTCATTTCGAGTAATCTGAGGTGGGGTTTGTTGGCAATTTACTGTGAGGTGAACGCCATGGTGGAAGAGTATCAACAGGCTGTTTCAGTGACAAATTTTGGAGGAATTCGAGACGATCAAGGTCTGTACCCGCGGCTTGGTTTGAAGAGCTCTCCTCAGGTTTCAATTTCTGAAACATAGAATTCTCATAGCTAAAATAGAGACTTGTACATAGTTAATAATTGTTTTCCTACTTCTAGACAGAAGCTGCTTTGTTTATGTTCTCTTGTTTAAAATTTAGGAGAAATATGTTAAATTACAGATTTCCAAGGCCCTGGCTACACAATACACATCTGAGCTGTTAACTAGCATCAATGTTTTTATACTGATATAGAGAAATTTGTTAAATTACAGATATCGGTATCGAAGTACAGATGTCCAATTTCTTTTTGTCATCTTCGAATTAATTAGGAATACCAAAATCCAAGTCTCCAATAAATTTAATATGCTCATTATAGTGACATATATATAAAAGCCTATATAAGTTGTCTTCAAAAGGGGGGTTAAAAAAGCAGATTTTTACTTGAGTTATTATGTAGTGACGATTAATTGTTTTGGTATCACAGTAGTTTTGAATGAGAGGTATCATTTTAACATATCTAGGTGATTTCAGGTTGATGAGTCTCTAGAGCATCGACTGGTTGTTGCAGAGGCCAGCAAAACCCATATACTGTGGTATGTTATCCTGCATAATGGTAGTGCAGAAGATACTTAAAAACCAGGAAAAACATTTACCGTCCAGTTTCTGAATGTTTGATTTGAATTAATCTGTATGATGGCTTGAATTGTTTTTCAGCTAATCAGTAGTTTGAAGTTCAATAGTTATGTTCAAATATGCAGTATTTTTCAAATCTTTTCCTTAAGCTTTCAACTGAATGAAGCCTGTAAATTTACTCTGAACCATTTCATATTGTCATATGACTTGGCTATATCCTTGTGTAGGACATGCCATAATATCAAATATCACTTGCCCATGAGATCGAGGCTTGCTTAAAAGCTAAATGTGATAAGTTAGCTGACGCCTTTGAGATGGATGACGTCGGTAGGTCTTAAAGATTGAACTCATGCACATATATATATATATATATATATATATTGACATATGCCTAATTGTACCCCTACTTCGATGCTACAGATTCTTGACCCAGTAATCAAATTTCAATATATATATATATATGTTCACATACGCTTAATTGTACCCCACCTTTGATTATGCAGATTCTTAACCCAGCAATCACATTTCGAGGCCTCGGCTTTCATGAAGGTTCTCTTTTCCCTCTTTTCGATCATCATAATTTTTCCCTCCTAATCGAGTACCTATGAAGATTCCATTTCCTGAACATTTGAAGTTCTACTAAGACAAGGTTTATTAACAACGAAAATAACAGAATGGTGGGAGTATTACAACTGGGCCCCTACTACAACTTCTTGACATAATCTCTCATGTTGATTATCCTATTTCGTTTTGGGGTAGGTAAGTTGGATGAATAATGAAGTTAGGAGAATAAGTCACTTCTATGCAGCTTGCAGAAAATTTTGTAACACTCCGATCATTGTCGGAGCCAAGGTTTCTTATAGTGAAACTAAGGTAAAGCTCCTACAAGTTGCTAATCTTGCAACTAAAAATCTGTCTGAAGGAACTAGATTAAGAAAATATGTCAAGTATTTTTGTTGTTATTACATTTGATGAATCCCTTACTCTTTGTATTGACCTTTTAATCAACCACCTTAATAATGGCATATATTGGAAACAAAAAGACTTTACTCTAGTATCCTAAAAGCCACAAACATTCAATTCCAAATGCAACTAACTCCGAACTTAGCCATATAGGTGCAAGCACCCCATTTTTGCACTCCCGTGAGCTCAGAGGTGCCCTTGAGTTCGAGAGAGAGAGAGATCCACCTCAAAATTCCATCCTTTTAAAAAATGACCAAAATACCTTATTCAAAAATGATTAAAGTGCCCATAGTTTTCTTGATTAAAATGCACTAACTTTCATTTGGCCAAAACATCCCATATTTTTGATAAAAATAAAAACCCTATAACCCAATTTTGCCAAACATACCCTAACCCACAACCCAATATTCATACTCAAAACCCATGACCCATCTACTAACAACCCATAAACCAAACCCGCACCCATTTAACCAATATCAAAAACCCACAAAACCGAAAAGCCCAGGACCAATTTTCCCTATTCATGGTTGATCACTTCTTTCTTTTTCTTTAAGCCCAAAATTTCCTCTCCTATGTAAGGATAAAAAGTCATATTGACAAAAGGGTTTAGACTATCCTCTCTTTAACCCTATAACCTACAAATCAACACTACAACCTATCCTATCCAATAACCTACAACCTATCCTACCCTGCCCTACCCTAGAACCTACCAAGTCCCATCCTCTCAAGCCCACCAATAGGGGTTCACACCCCCTCTGTATGAATAGGGACTTCCACACTCAAGGTTCTTCATACTCTCACATCCTTTGAAACCCTGATAGGTGTCTACTTCCTCTTATTAGTCAAACCCACATAACCCCTTTACACCCCAAAGCCACACACCCAAGACAGCAAGCCATACACCCAAGACATCCATGTCTCACACCCTAACATCCCCTTATGATCCTCACAACAAACCCTCTCTCTTCTCACTCATGTCTCACTCCCCTTCTCTCATATTCCCACTTAACCATAAAATCTTCTTTCTTTCCCTTGCATAATTCACATCCCTTCCCCTTCTCATACTTGATACTTCCACCCCCAACAACTCTTGGGACTTCTCACAAACAAAACACCCAAACCCCTTTACTCTCTCCTTACAGTTTGGATTCACACACCCCCAAGAGACCCAAGCCTCACACACAAACAACCCCCTTTGAGCTCTCTCTTTCACCCCATACTCTCCTGTGTGCCCACCTCTTTTTCCATTAAACCCCACTTTCTCTAAAGCCTCACTCAACCTTATTTTCCTCCCTTCTCTCTCTCTCTCTCTCTAAATTCCTACGGTTTGGAGCCCCCCCCCCTCTTCACCCTCTTCACCATCTCGGATTCAAGCAACAGTAGCAACTCTCTTCACCATCTCGGGCTCAAGCTACAACAAATCATCATCTTGAGTTCAAGCAATACCATCAACTCCATTCGCCGTTCACCACATCATCATGCTGTTTGCAATCCATAGCTGTGAGCATTCCTTGCGAAGTTCGAACCAGCTAAATCAGAACAATCAAGGCTTTGTTAATTTAGGTAAGGAATTGAGTGCTTGCTAATGACTTGATCTTGTTGATGTTATTTAGTGACTATTACGTTTTAGTCTCACTGTTTGGTGATTAAAGTATGATTGCTATTTTGATTTGATTCTTTTTTTTTGCTTGCCAAGAGCATAGTATGTTAATGGGGTGTAACATGTTTTTCTAACTAACTATAGGTTCTGTAACATCTAGGTTTTGAGGTCTTTAATGGGAGTGTAAGCCCAGATTTTAAAGGTGTTTCAAGCTTAGGAACTGGGTGCACAGTGGGTTCAAACCCAGATTTGTTTAGGCTTTTATATGCTTAAAACCAAGGAACTGCAGGGTTTTCATTATCTGATTTTAGATGTTGTATTATGGGGTTTAACCCAGAATTTTTTGACCTTTTATGGCCCAAAACTCAGATCTTTAACTGGGGTTATTGACTTGGATTTTAAGGATTTTTTCAAAATGAATGAGGGCTACAAAATTCAGATTTTGCAGACTTAGAAATTGGATCTCCCATCCAGATTTGTAGCTTGATTAGGAGGGTTGTAAAAAAATTCAGATTTTTGGGCTCCTGAACCCAGAGTTCTAGCATGCAGTAAGGGGGCTTCTTAAACCACTTTTGAGTTTTGAGGGACTGCCATACCTGATTGAAGGGCTGTACAGGGAGGTGTTTAACCTAGATTTTGTTGCTGTAATGGGGTTAAAAACCAGATTTTTTAAGGCCTTTTAATAAAATGATGCAGTTAAGAGAAGAAGGCCTTTTATATAAAATGATGCTCCAGTTGTAAAAGGTAAAGGTTTGGGGTCCGGCCAAACCCCAAGCTTACCCTCTAAAAAGAAAAGGAACAAAAGAGACCGGTTCTAAAAAAATAGAATACCTAAAACTAATACCTGAGTTAGACCCACTCATGCAAGTCAGATTTTCAGCCTATAAAGGCCTTAAAAATCTGGGTTAAGCCCATTCATCTCTGAGATTGATCTAACTATGGTTTAATAATAACTCAACTCATTCCCTGTAAATCTTGTGGCATCACTAATTTGGGCAGTTAAGAGAAGAAGACTATACCCTTTAATGGAAAATAATCGGTAGATCAGAGAAGACTATAATACCCTTTAATGGAAAATAATCGGTAGATCAGAGAAGACTATAACCTTTAATGGAAAATAATCCCAATACTGGTATTGAGAATAACTTTTTTTCTGCAGTGCTTTGTTCTGTTTATGTGGATAGAAATCCTTTTGGGGTTCTGACAAATCAAGAACCATGTTCTTTGTCTGCTAGATCTCTTCACCTTTTTTCATCTCTTTTACAGCCTATTCTACATGCCTTTGTCCTTAGATCCCTATTTCACCAATGAAATTTATTTCATGTCTCTTTCCTTCCTCATTCAATCACATGCATCCATACATTAGCTTTACATATCCACATCTATGGATATCTGATCTAGGCTTATGTTTGCCTTTTAAAGGATTTTCACTTGACTGTATGTATGTGAATTTACTTGACTGTATGCAATTTCTTTCCTTCTTTTTAACTTCTATTTTGGGTAGTGGAGCTCTTAGTTAGAATGTATTAGCATGAATTTGCTTTAGATGACTCTATTTCCCTCCTTCAAGGACCATATATGCTGATACACATTTGGGATTTTCTGTGTTCTAGTGTTGTAATGGGAAGCAAAATGAGGTTGTCTTTGCTTTAGATATTTTTGTTGCAATTGTGCTTTGAATTTCTGATTTTAGCCTTTTTTTAAGTATGCACAAGTAGTCTGCAAAAACCATAGCTAATGTGCATGTCTAATAGTGATGGTAGAGAGTGGTGGATTGCGAGTGCCTCGGTTCAGCTCTAGGCTGAAGTTGTGCTACTTGTATGGAACCATCGGGATGCTTAGTAATAGTTACATCAATGAGGTAATAATTGACCTCCTTTTCTGCTATGATTGGAAATCTTGTATTTTACATGTTCATAAAAAATCACTTGAAACCTTCATGCCTTGAGTTTCGAAAATGGTGTTAAAAAAAAGCTTTATATCTTTGCTAATTTTCTAGTTGAAGCATGTTCAATGTTTTAAAGTTCAAAGGTTGGATTGCCTTCTCAATTAAGGAAGGAGGGATCTTCCAACTAGACAATTATAGTCGACTCGACTTCACTGTTAATATATATTTCTACCATCAAAGAAAGCGCCAGTTTTTGTATTGCATACATCAGATCCTAATGTATATCTATAGAGCCCTCTGTAACAACTGATAAAGCTAACTTGATCTCTCTGACCATTGTCATGAGCATGTATTTCACAATAAATCCTTCAGGACATTCACCAATTCCCAGATGCCAAATTAGCCATTTTAATATGCATTTCTCCAGTTGAAGCATACCAGAGGAGGATTCCATCGCCTTCACGTTAATTTTAATTTTAAACCGTGAGTGACTTCAAACACCAGAGTAGCCGCAATGTTAGTATTAAGCGTAGCGAGTTAAACAATGGTAAGTAGATGTTCTTCTTATGGGAAATTCCATTCTATTTACTTAATCCGAATACTACATTGTCTTAGTTTTTCTAGTTTTAAGTCTGATTTTTTATATTCTTTCTTTCTTTAAGACACTAATTTTTGCACTTTTTATGTACTCATTCATTATACAACTACACCACGTGAGCTATATGGAATGGGCGGAACCACGACTTCTGCTAATAAGCCATTAAAACTAAGTCACAAGTTGCTCTCAGCTGCCCTTTAGCTATCGTCTTTGCTACTGTCGATGACTGCCTTTCGCCCACGACTTTATACCTGGTGAGTTTATCGTAATTATAATATTGCAAGACTATTTTATGTCAGTTAATTGTATCGTAATACAATTGATAATTTGAAAATTTAAAGTTTCTTACTTTAGAATATCAATATTAATTTTAAGATTTTGTTGCGTGTAGACTCGTAGCTGTAGGGCCGTACACGTCCCACTATTTCTATTATGACCAAAATTGAGATGTGGGCTCCACCCCAGAGTGTTTGTCCTTGTGCCGAGATTGTGGGGGCGGATATGGCTAGCAATCACCTTAGTTTTATTATGACATTTTTTTTTTTTTATCATTTATCTTGCGTTAGTATTTAGCTTAGTGAGTAAATTAATTGTGAGTTAATGTCTTGCTTAAGAGAAATTCCCTTCAAGTGACTCGATCTGAATATAGTCCTCTGCTTAGTTCTTGTACTTTTAAGTCTGATATTTTTATATTCCTTCGTTCTTCAAACTTTTATTTGTGTGAAACTGATTTTGATTTTTTTATGTACTCCTTCATTTACAACTACACCATGTGAGCTATATGGAATTGTGTAGAATTGTTGCTTCTACTTATGGACCATTAACCCTAGGCTACACGTTGCTCCCGGCTACCCTTCAGCTTTCGTCTGTGTTGTTGTCAACGACTGCCTTTTGCTCTCGAATTCATACCTGGTAAGTTTATCGTAATTATAATATTGCAGTGCTATTTATGATAGTTGTATTGTAATACAGTTGATAGTCTCAAAATTTACAAGTTTAATCTTACTTTAAAATAAAAATATTAATTTTGGATTTTGTTGCTTGTAGGTAGACTCGTGGGGCCATACACGTCCCACTGTTTCTAGTACCACAAACATTAGGCTATGGGCCCCACCCGAAAGTGTTTGTCCTTGTGCTAATCTTGTGGGGGAGTATATGGCTAGAAATTTCGTTAGTTTTATTATGACATACTTGTTTTAATCATTTATCTTGTGTTAGTATTTAGATTAGTGAATAAATCAATGGAGATTAGATGTCTTGCTTAAAGGAAATTCCCTTGTAGTTACTTGATTTGAATACTGCCATCTTTTTAGTTCTTGCAGTTTTACTTATGGGCCATTTGCACGTTGCTCTCGGCTGCACTTCAACTTTCGTTTGTCCTGCAATCGATGACTGCCTTCCACTCTTAGCTTTATTCCCAGTAAGTATCGTAATTAGAATATTGCAATGCTCTTTTATGTTAGTTATTTAATTTTTGGATTTTGTTGCTTGTTGACTCTGAGGGCCGTACACGTCCCACTGTTTCCAGTATGACAAACACTAGGGCTTGGACCCCACCCTAAAGTGTTTGTCTTTGTGTTGACATTGAGGGGGCGTATATGGCTAGTAATCCTCATAGTTTTATTATGGCATAGTTCTTTCTATCATTTATCTAGTGTTAGTATCTAACGTAGCGAGTTATATAATGGTAAGTAGATGTTCTTCTTCTGGGAAGTTCCATTCTAGTTACTAAATCCGAATATTACATTGTCTTAGTTCTTATATTTAAAAGTCTGATTCTTATATATTTTTTTCTTCAAAATTTTCTATTTAAAAACTAATTTTTTAGACTTTTTTTATTTATTATAGGACTACACCATGTGAGTTATTTGGAATGGAGTGGGAACCGCGACGTCTATTAATTGGCCATTAAACCTAAGGTGCAATTTGCTCTGAGATGATCTTAAGCTATCGTCTCTGTTGTTGTCGATGACTGCCTTTCGCCCTTGGCTTTATACCCGGTGAGTTTATCGTTATTATAATATTACAGTGCTATTTTATGTTAGTTAATTGTATCGTAATACAAATTGATAGTCTGAAAATTTAATGTTTTGTCTTACTTTAGAATAAAAATACTAATTTTAGGATTTTTTAGCTTGTAGACTCGTGGGGCTGTACACGTCCCATAGTTTCCAGTACGACAAATGTTGGACAGTGGGCCCCAGGCAAAAGTGTTTGTCTATATGGCTAGAAATATCGTTAGTTTTATTATGACATTCTTGTTTTGATCATTTAGCTAGTATTAGTATTTAAATTAGTGCATAAATCAATGGTGAGTAGATGTCTTGCTTAAGGGAAATTCTCTTTTAGTGACTCGATCTAAATATTGCCCTCTTTTTAGTTCTTTCAGTTTTGCTTACAGGCCATTAACCCTAGGCTGCACGTTGTTCTCGGCTGCCCTTCAACTTTCGTCTGTGCTGCTGTTGATGACTACCTTCCACTCTCGGTTTCATTTCTGGTAAATTTATCGTAATTGGAATATTGAAATGCTCTTTTATGTTTGTTATTTAATTTTAGGATTTGGTTGCTTGTAGACTCTTGGATCCGTACACGACCCACTATTTCAAGTAAGACAAACATTGGGGTGTGGGCCCCACCCCAAAGTATTTTTTTTGTGCCGAGATTGAGGTGTATATGGCTAGCAATCCCTTTAGTTTTATCATGGCATATTTCTATAACCCTTAAAAAGAGGCTTTTTTTGTCCCTTATATATTATTTTCATCTGAGTTCTTTTGTGTAAATTTCACTTGTATTCCCATTAATCCCCTCTTCATTTATTACGTTGGAGACGCTTCCCATGGTCCCACTTCAAGACTTCCAGATGCTTCGCACCTTACCTTTGCTAAATTTTCCCTTAGCTCTCTTCACTTCTTTACCGCCCACCGCCACTGCACTGTATAACTTGAAAAGCTCCGCAAGCCCTACAACACGCAAGAAGCCATGGTAGATCTTTGCATTATTTTTTTTAGGGCTTTAGTCTAATAATATGTTCAGATGTTAACCTGCCAAATTTAACATTTTTCTTGTTTGTTTGATTGCTTGACAATCACACACAGAGGCGGATGTTGTAGGGGTACAGGCCAAGAGAAGAACCTCTCCACATGGTAATGATGAATTGCTTAAGCTCTTCAATGCGAGGAAGAGAATGAGAAGAGGGAGGTTGTGGAGGAAGGGATGAGAAAAATACCGGTTAGGGTCTGTGGTATGACCTGTGCTGCTTGTTTGAATTTGGTCGAGTCAGCTCTTATTGGTGTTATTGGGGTTGTTCATATGTCCGTCGCTCTGCTTCAGAACAAGGCAAATGTGGTTTTTGATCAGAAATTGGTGAAGGTTAGAGTTTTTTTACAAAAACAAATTGGTGTTATTTTGATTATTGGGTTGTGGGGTTTGTTTGTTGATGGTAGTTGGGATCATGGGTTGGTTTTTGAGAGTTGCTTGAGTTACGACCATATGGGGGTTTTTGAAATTTGATAATTTATCATCATTATTATATGAAATTAGGATTATATGGTATTTTAGTGGTATTGTGATCATGGATGTTGTTTGTTGTTGATAGTTTGTTGTTGTATATTTTTTTCTTTAGTGGAATCTGAAAATTTGTTTGAATTTGTTTTTATTAAATTTAGTTTGAATTACAATCATATTAGTTCTTCGTTGATTAGTAAGGGGATCTGAGCTGGTCTAAATTTTCCATTTTTTTGGTTGTTGCTACTGTTTTGAAAACTATATGGGTGGTTTTGGTGTTTGAGAAATCTCTCTCCTCTTTCTCTCTCTATTGTGTTGTTTTTTGGGGTGTTCTTTGGAGCTACAGTCATGGTCAGTTCTAGCTTTAGATTATTTTCCTATTTTTATTGAGTTTATAGCTTGATTAGGTGGTGTTTCTGATTCTAAGAAAGTCTTTTCTTTTGTATTTAATTTTCCCTAAAATTTCAATTCTGGTAGGCCAATGAGGATGATATTACCATCCTTGATATTGCTGGGAATGGATGTTACTACCAAGATGCCTTTTCAGCTTAACATTTAATTTTTTTAAAAAATAAGGTTGATATTTTAAACATTTTTAAAATAAGGTTGTCTCTTCTTAAGCTTAACATTTTTAAAATAATGTTTTTTCCCCTTATTTACAGATTCCAGTGCGGTCTCCCCGACTTACTCCTTCCACCCATTTTAGGGTTTGACAGACCCCCCCTTCCTCTCTCTCTCTCTCTCTCTCGAGTTTCCTTCCACCTGTATTAGGTTTGAAAGAATCCCTTCCTCTCTCGCCCTCTTTCCCCGAGTTTACCGTTCTTCTTATTTTATTTCTCTTTATTTATTTGTTTTTTTTTATTCTCTTTGTATAGTTCAGTTCCTGATTTCTTGTTTTCGTTCTATTCCATTTAACTCATCGTTTATTCACTGCAGGTATTATTCTCCCTTGGATTTGTTTCATAGATTGATGACGTCACAGATCATAATTTAGTAGAGGTTATTATTTTTGCTTATTACTTTTCTTTTCTTTTGTGTGGATCAAATTTAAATGGGGAATATTAGGGTTAGGGTAATTAGGGTTTTCTTGTTATTAATCCAGCTAGATCTATTGATTTGTTTGGCCTGTTTCTGTTTCAGCATGTTTTACCGTACATCGAGATTTACAACTTTGCAAGGTAAGGGACGCAGTTTAATTATTGTGTCTTTTCGTTACAATTGCATCAATTTAAGCACAGAGAAAAATAAACCAATAGAAAAACAGTTTTTTTTTAGTAGTGAGTTGTCAGGTGTTTCATTATGGTTCAGTAATTTAAATCACTATAATTAATTTTACTTCTTCATTATGTCTTTTTAAATTATTTATTATCTTCATTCTTAAATATGCAGACCGTAAATGGCTGCCAAATAATCTGAAGGAAGAATAGTTGTAGAGTGCTAAAACAGTGGAAAAGGCTATGCTAAGGTCTGTAATTTTCATTTTCCTCTTACTTATTATTTACTATGCACAAGGCACTTTTAAACAAATATATGATGCACCTTGTTGAATCAAAAGACTATGCTAAGGTCTGTATTTTTTCTGTTGCTTATTATTTACTATGCACAAGGCACACACCTTGTTGAACCATAGCTGATGCAGTGAACAACCTTATCCTGGATTTCTTTTGGTCTATTTTCTCTGCATTTCAATTCGCTTCCACAACTCTACTCCCCCCTTAATTCCATTTCAGCTCCGTTTGTTTGGGGTGTGAAATAGGAGAAAAGAAATGAACTCTAAGGAAAATGTCTTTTTCAGTGTATTTTCTTTAGGACAAATGACAATTTCAGTGAAAATCAGTCTCCTAATCTCATTGGTTTCCTTGTCAGCTCAATCAAAAAGAAGACGAGCTCTGGTCTCATAACATGAGATTTTTTTCCCCTGTATTTGCGATTCTGGTGAATTAAAGTTTGATTAGAGGCTTTTTTTTTGCTTAGTTGGAGACTTGAATGTTGGTTTACGGTTTACCCACATCGGTGGTTTACGGTTTACCACTTTACCCACATCGGTGGAGGTAGGAGTGAATTTCACTTTTAATCTGCGATGAGGAGAATGTCTATTGCAGGATCATGGTGGTTTTGTCTTCCTCTGATTATTTGCATGAAGAATTCATGATAATTTTAATGGGTTTCTCTTTTAGAAATGTGCAAAGGATCCCTATTTCTTATGGTACTTTAATTTTTTTATTTTACTCATGATCAGGATGCTTGAAAAGAGAAGCTTAAGCCATATTGATGGTCTTGTTACAGTGCCTCTTGATGATCCATTTATCCTAGAAAATGTACAAAGGATCCATGTTTGTGAGAAGTTTAGTTACAAATTTTCTTTTTCTTACTATTTAAAGTTGATAGTTTTAATAACTTTGATTAACTTTGATATTTTTTCTTCTGCAGGGTAATTTATGAATATAGTCTCAAGCAAAGGTTGTTGCAATATGTTGCATGTGATTTTCTCTTTACTGCCAAAGGTGTTGACCATTTCCTTGTGTCATGGAACCGGTAAGAAACATTCTGCCAGTTGATGAGTATCTGTCGACTTTCCATAAGCTAAACTGCTCAAGAATGCCCCAAGTAAAAATGTCGCTAAATATGATCTTATCTGTAGGAAATGTTGCTAAATATGTTGTCTCAGTTGTCTTGTTTATTGAAATAACTTGGTGACTTGACTGTTTTCTCTTTCAATTATCCGTACATAGCAAAATAAAGTGTTAATGGTTCCTGTTTTCTCTTTTAACTTACAACTTTCCTGAACTTCACTTCTATGCAAATTTAGAGAGAAAAAAGAAAAGGGAAGAGAGAAATGAAGATGGATACTTGAGAGATTCTTATATGTTAAACTGCAAGAAACATGTACATGCTTGCGTTTGTAAAAATCTTGAAGAAATTTGACAGAGTAAGTTATAAGTAACTTGTTTTTCTCTTATAGACTCATGGTTGAGTTTGCATTTATGAAAAAATTGAGATTTCTCCACTTCTTTCATGTCACTGAAACAAATCCTGCCCATTTATCTCAAATTAGCTGAGAGCTCCTATTTTAATAGCTCAGTCGAGGTAAATTTCTTACCTAAAGAGGCAAGCACTACTCACTAACGTATCTCGTCTACCATTCATGTCTGAAGAGTCCAATGTAGAAAGGGCCACGTCTATGTCTCTTAACATATTTTATGTTAGCAATGGAAACCACCAATTTTCATGTTAGGATTTCTCGGAATTCTGATTTTGAAAATGGAGAGCTTCTATGCTCTATTTTTTTATGGTTTATATACGACTATTGTCATGAACCGGATGATGTGTTTCTTTTTTAATTCTATTCATGGTCTCGTGTCTATAGTTCGACAAACTCAGATTTTATTATTATCTGAGGGTCATTAGGTTACTGTTATCTTGGTTTACAACCGTAGTTTTGAATTGTTCTAAGGGCTGTAGACTCAGCAGATCTATCTTCTTCAAAATACTTAGATTCTACGGTTGTTTTGGGGTTGAAAATTGATTAGGGTTGAATATTGATTAGACTGGACATTAAAAACCCCATTATTTCAGGTTGTCCGGGGCTGCATTGAGCAGAACTCTGAGTTCCTAAAAGGCCCATATTCTTGTTTCTTTTTAGGGCTATAAACTGATCTGATTTTAGCTTTTTGAAAACCAATTTTTGGAGGGTAAGAATGCTGGTCAAGTTTGTGTCATAAACCCAAATATTCAGTTTGTTTTGGGACTTTTAAAGTTGATATACTGCATGTTGTTTGATGAATTTAACCGAAGGATTCAGGAAACAATGGAAGAAGGGCTAAAATTTTGATTTGGGTTGGGTGAGAACTTTCTTTGCAGACTGCATTTTATGCTTGTTATGTGGGATTCTCTTGAATTACATACAATTATTTAAGAAAACCTTTGAAAAGTAGTAGAGCGGGTCATATTCTTTGTGGGTTTTGCTTAATTGAGTGGCTTTGATCATCACCGAAGAAGGAAAAAGAAAACAACATGATGTGTTTCTTTGCATATTTTAGAATTCTCTGTTGTTTCTGGTGAAACTTTGTGTTTCACTAGCTTTTCAAAACATGAACTTGGTATCTCTAGAATATGGCCTTGCCTTTAATTTGTGTTCTTTTTAGATAATATCACTCAAACTCAAAGCAGCGAAGGCGAGAGCCTTAGCAATCCGAACAAGGGCAGGAGCTCCGTTTATCAGGATGATAAGAGTAGAATCTTGCTATCTAAGCTCATCTCTTTACTTTGGCGGGTAAGACATCTAATCCTCATTCTTCAAACACCCAAAGGCAGAGAGACTTTCTTTGGAACGATAGAAGGGATTATGCCAAGTTTCATCTCGTTGCTTGGTCTGATATGTGTCGTCTAAAGGATGAGGGTGGGTTGAGCCTCAAGCCGATAACCCTAATGAACAAAGCTTTGCTAGGTAAGTGGGTGTGGCGATTTGGGGTGGATAAAAACTGTCTTTGGCGAGAGGTGATTGTAGCCAAATACGGTGAGAGTTGTTGGATTCCTCGGGAGGTCAAAGGGCCTCATGGGTTGGGATTATGGCAACGGCGGGATTGGTAGTGCCTTTTTTTCGCTATCGGGTTGGGAGAGGGTCGGAGATAAGGTTCTGGAAGGATGTTTGGTCAGGTTCGACAAGACTTATGGATGATTTTGGTAATCTCTTCAACCTAGCGGTAGACAAAGAGGTGCTAGTGGCTGATTCGTACGAGAGGAATGCTTCGGGTGTGGTTTGGTGTCCTCGATTGCGAAGGGACCTTAATGATTGGGAGTTGGAAGATTTAGTCCGACTCTTGGAGCGCTTATCGGGGTCTACCATCTATCCAGACGTTCGGGACTGTAGGTTGTGGAGCAAGGATACAGTAGGGAGGTTTTCAGTAAATCTATTGTACCATTCGCTTCTGGCGGTGGAGGAAAGGTTATTTCCCGCTAGGGCTGTTTGGTTTCGTGGGTTACCTTCTAAGGTCTCATTCTTCTTATGGACCGCAGTGTTGGACAGGATTCTCACAGTGGATAACCTGCAAGCCCGTGGTTGGAGTTTGCCTAACAGGTGTTTTATGTGCCTTCAAGAGGAAGAATCAGTGGACCATCTTCTTCTTCATTGTCCGGTGGCGGTAGAGGTGTGGAGTTTTTTTTTGTCTCGATTGGGGGTAGTTTGGGTCTTTCCCTCGACCTTGCGGGATTTGTTGCAGTGTTGGTAATGGTAAAGAGGGGAAGTGGTGAGGGCGGCGGTGTGGGGTGTCCTTCCTGGGGCGGTTTCTTGGCTTTTGTGGAAAGAGCAAAATGGGAGAGTCTTCGACGGGGTCTCATCCACAGTACCACATATGTGTAACCGCATCCGAATAACTATTTTAGAGTGAGTGAGAGTGCTTGGTCCTAGGGACGAAATTCTAAACTTTGAGCTGTCGTGAGGTTGTGCATCTAGGGGGTTGGAGTGGTGATAGGTTTTGTGGTTGAGTTTACTTGCCTGTAAACTCTTTGGTTGTTTTGGTGTTCCTTGTTCTTTTTGCTTTGTTTAATAAAGTGTGCAATTTATCAAAAAAAAAATGAAACATTGGGGAATATTGTACATAGGAGTGAACAATTTACTAGTTGAGACCTCTTTCTCTTGTTATGAGTGTTGAAGCAAAGTTGAAGTTCTCCATCAAAAGTGTTGATTCGGTGTTCTTAATTAATGTCTTTAGTATGGTATGTTTTTTTTTTGTTACATACATCCTTCTTGTCTTGAATTCAGTTGATTTGTGTTGGTTTCGAAATTATATGCATTACAGGAATTCACAAAGCCGGGTAGAACTTTGATCTGCCTTTGTAATATGGAAGGGTAGAACTTTGATCTGCCTTTGTAATATGGAAGATAAGTGAACTATAGTTGTGGCTGCAACCACTGTATGCTTCTAGAAGAAGAGGACCCAGTCGAGGGACTGATACGCGGCTATGGCATAGAGGAAGTCTCTCTATGGGAGAAGCAAGTGAGTCTCCATCAAAAGGGGGTGGATTCGGTGTTCTTATTCGGCCTTTAGTATGGTAGTTTTTTTTTTGTTACTACATCCTTCTTGTTCTGACAGTTGATTTGTGTTGGTTTGAAATCTAGGTTGCAGAACTCATAGGGAGGTGAACCGCTGCCTTTGTATATGGAAGGGATAAACTATTGATATGCCTTTCTTATCTGGAAGATCCGACTGGAACCCTATAGTAACCCCAATGTTGGACTGACTTTGCAATGGTTCACGGTTGCTTCAGCCTAGTCGGCACAGAAACTTCTATGGTCCTAGATTTGTATTAACAACATCTTTTACTAGAAAAGAAGTTTCCTTAAGAGACATTATGTTATATCTTCTTATGATATGGTCTGATTTTGTATTAAAACATATTGTTTACAGCTAGAATAGAAGTTTTGTTAAGACACTTTATGTGTATATCTTTGATGCTCTCATTGTTGGAGAACCATAGAGAAGTGAAGAAATATGCAATGAGATGCCTAACAGGTTTTTTTTCATCAGTTTACTCTTGGTGGTGAGTAAAATCAAAGATCTAATATACCTTTTGGTGATATACTTTTTTATGATTTATTTATCATTGTCATTTGAAAATGCAAAACATGCTGCCGTGAAGACCCTACTATAAGTTTTTAAATTTATCATGTAGCTAGTGTTTTAGTATTTAACGTGGCGATAACATGGATTGATGTTTTTCTTATTGGAAATTTCCATTCTATTACTAATGCCGAATACTACACAAGACTCGTCTTAGTTCTTCTAAGTTTTGAGTCCCTGATATTTTAATTCTTTCTGTCAAGCTTAATTCTAATTTAGGACACTAATTTTTTGGTCACTTTTTTTATGCTACTCCTATCTTATTATAGCGCGGGACCACACCCACGTGTTGTTTTATCGATGGATGAGGGCACCGTGACTTCTACTAATAACCATTAAACTTACGTTGCAAGTTCTCTCAACTGCCCTTTAGCTATCGTCTTTGGCTGTTGTCGATGATTGCCTTTTTGCTTTCGACTCATAGTTGGGTAATTTCTAATCGTAACAATTAATATTGCATGCCTATTTTTTGATATTTATTATATGGAATACACTTGATAATCTAAAAATTTTAAAACTTTATCTTACTTTAGAATAAAAATATAATTTTATGATTTTTGTTGTGTGTAGACTCATGTGGCCAGAACACGTCCCACTGTTTCAATACGTACAAACATTGGATGCACTCTGTGGGGGGAGTAATGGCTATAAACTATCGTTAGTTTTACTTGTGACATACTTTTTTATCATTTTATCTTGTTATTCATTTAGATTTAGTGAATATATCGTGGTGAGATAATGTCTTGCTTAAGAGAAATTGCTGAGTAGATGTCTTGCTAGAAATTCCCTTGTTTAGTTCTTGCAGTTTTTCTTATGGGTCATTCAACCTAGCTTTAACGTTTGCTGCTATTTGGTTTTCTTCACTTTCGTCTGTGATGTTGTCGGTTGCGACTGCCTTTCCACTCTCGGTTTTCATTCCCGGTAAGTTTTATCGTATTATATATTGCAAGCACTGCTTTATGTTGGTTGTTTCTTTTAGGATGTTGTGCTTGTTGACTCTTGGGGCATACCTGTTTTGCAAGATGCTCTGAGATCTCCTTAAGTTATGTCTTTGTGTTGTCGAGTACT